>APFE031555281.1:62953-100443 GCA_000404065.3 Pinus taeda
AAAAACTTTTACTATTTTCTTTTTAAATTTGTTTTTTTTACAAACAAAAAAAAAAAGAAAATCACAAAATTTATACAGATTTGAAAATAAAAAAATAGGATACTTGGGAACACATTTCAAAAATCGATTGGAGGATTCTCAAGACAATAATTATTTCTGATAGCTTTTAGTTGGCATTACATCTTTCTGTTGTATGCTTTACGATGCACTAATATGCAGGACAGAATTGCCAAGCACATGAGTTATCTGACACAAACAAGGAGTATTATTTTTCATGGTTGTTTTTAAGATGGGATTGAAATTCATATCATGAATTGAGTTACTTTCAACGCTTTGATTTTTCCTAAATCTGTTTTACTTGGTATGAAATTTTTGCTTAAGAATCATGAAGGAAATTTTTACGTAAGAATCATGAAGGAAATGATCAATGATCTTAGCTGTGGATTGATGAATAGGTTCAAACAGTAATTTACAAGTGTTGGCAACTGTTGCTAAGCGGTGAGCATGCAAGTTATGTTTTCTTGGAATCTTGGTAAGTTGTGTTTCAAGAAATGTGTTGAGGATGTCAATTGTTGTTCCTCTATAAGCTCTCAGTCTGGGATCAATTGTGAGGAAGTTTCCTTTAATCTGTTGAATGACTAAATCAAAGTCTCCCAAAACTGATATCCTGATTGCCCCTAAACTTTTGACCAATTTAAGTCCTAGCAACAAGGCCTTATATTCAGCCATATTATTGGTGCCTTTAAAGTTTAACATGTAAGCATGACCCTCTACGTGATCATTTTGTAGATTATGCACCCAGATTCCATCTCTTGCTCCTAGTTTGTTAACTGAACCATCAAATCCTAAGTACCAAAGGGTCTCATGTTCATAGTCAGTATTAGGAATATCAGTGATTTGCTTTATGGGAAGATATGGTTCTTTAGTTTCATCTGGTTTCTCTTGAGTGTCTCGGTTCTATGGGGAAGGTAAAGGTTTGTGGAAAAGGCGAACGCGATAAGATTATGAATCGGAGTCTTGTTTCCTTTCGGTTCCGTGGTAACTGAAGTTTTACCATATTCCGCATAAATCAACCAAATCCGTTATTTTATCAGAATAACTAAAATTAGAGGCGGATGACTGAAACTCCAAAGGAACGGTGATTGGTCGGGTTTCTTTGTGTTTCTGCCAATCAGAACATTTCCAATATATACGTGGGCCCATAGCCCACAGGTCCACTCACAGAATTTGGTAAAGATGCAACTTTGATGTGTTAAAGCAGTTTAGCTGTCATCAGGACATCTACAAGATTACATCTTGCAGATACTCAAGCCACAAATTCGAACAATGAGCAACCATCACCAGTTATATTCTAATTTATGTTACTTCTTGTTATTTTTTTTCTTGAGAATGAGGTGTCTTTTACCCTCCAATGTAATCTGTAATGACTTTTACTTTAGACAATTAGGAGATAGTTAAGCAGATTGATAGTTTTGGTGATTACCAACTGTCACATGATGTATAAAAAGAGGCAAAATTATAGGAAAAGGGTTCGAATTTTGAAGAACTTGGAGAATAGGCTATTGTATTCTTGATAAGACTAATGATTAATGAAAGAATCAAGAGTTTTCCACACCTTGTTGGGTATGATTTGTAATTTCTCTGTTATGTGTCATCATGTATCTTCCTTTCTTTAAGTATGGTAATGAAGTTGTAGGTCTTTGTTTACTTATGTGAATGAAGTTAAAATTCCTTAAAAGAGCTCTCCTGTAATTAAAGTTCCTACTTCTACATTTATTTTAAGTTACAGATAATAGTTTATGTGAAAACAGTGTATTGTCTCTAACTTCTCAAAGCATTCTTCACTCAGCATTTATATTCAGAAATCATATGGTATTCTGAGACTTTCATATCACCTAAGTATTAAGGGTTAAAAGTCAGGTCTTTCAGGCCCTTCACTTGAGGATACATTAAACAAATAAGTGACAAGAATAATAAAAATTAATGTCTTAAGCACAATTTCTACACAGCCAAGAAATTGGTTTCTTAAGGGACAACAGATAGGAGGGAGGGTAGAACAACTGGAGAAGCCCTGCTGAACTTGGACAAGCTCTACAAAACTGAATGGATCATCTGAAGGAGATGTGCATGCTATGGACACTACGATCGGTAGGAACAGAGCCCATCAAATATGCGGAATTACATCTAAGGTTGTAGAAAATATGAAGGCATCTGGGCATGTGGGGGGCTACCTGAAGGGCGACCCCCTCATGAGATCTGAAACATCTCACACACACTTGGGAATCACTGGTACAATCTACTGCATTACTGGACCATCAAATGTATGGATCACGATCATGACACAACCAAGTAAAAGGGAAATGATGAGTCCCTCTGCTCAATCCAAGGCATTGAACAAGAATGGGCGACCCCCTCATGAGGTCTGAAACATCTCACACACACTTGGGAATCACTGGTATAATGTTGCATTACTAGACCATCAAATGTATGGATCATGATCATGACACAACCAAGTAAAAGGGAAATGATGAGTCCCTCTGCTCAATCTAAGGCATTGAACAAGAATGGAAGTTGGAACCAACATACACCGCCCTCTAGGCTGTTCTTCTAGAATAAATGACTTGATGTCGACAGAATGAGGCCTACGATAGGTGAGGAAATGAGGATCCTCAACTAAGGCATGAGGGAAAATAGTAATGTGACTGATGGACTGACACCAAGAATGATGGAAAATGTGGGATTGAGGGAAAAACAGACAACTTCCCTTGTCAGAGCATAAATTGCATGATTGACCTGGAAGCACTGACTTAACTCCGGAGGGGATGGGGATAGTATCACTGGAGGCCAAAATGGGAAATACAAGATGAACGGTATGAAAATATGGATGGAATACTGTGACATGATAGAATGGGACGTGAAACAAACTCCATGGATGCAAGGGTGACTCATCACGGATGCTCTGAACAAGGGTGACTCGACGACGCTGCCACACGGAATAAGCCGAGTGGGGACCATTAAAACATAAGTAAATGATGGTTACTCATGCAGAAAATTGACATGTGGTATGACAAGTATTAAGAGGAGGTGGACCTCAAAGTATAAGTGTCTCTTTATGAATAAATTCGATTTTGAGTAGCGATGAAGTGACCCTTCTTGGAAAAATGACTTCCTAGTGAAGTATCAAATCATCAAAAAATGAGAAAGAACCATTATAATACTCGATGAGATCTTTCCAACGGTGTTGGCGGTTCGTCAAACTAAGCTACGGTTTGGTCGTAATATGCAACAGAACAACTGTGGGTTTTCCTATAAAAGGGTGTTTTCCCTCCAATTTGGGAGGAGGAGAAGGCCCTAAATCTTGTAGAGATCATAGTGGACAAACCAACCATCATAATCAGGATCTACAAATTTCAAGAAAGTGGCCTTACTTGTCTAAAGATGGCCTTAATTCTTCTTGGAACGATGGTTCCTAGCGAAGAACTAAGGGTAGAGGAAAATGAGAATGAACTACTAGAGGAGGTCTAGAATCATCCTCACCCATGAAGTCAAACATGGGGACTATGTGGACATCGAGTATAATATTTGATGATATGGTATCAAACGTCTACGATATGCGATGTGCATATGGCTCACCGGAGAGGCTGGTAGGACAAACTATCCAAGGAATGGGAGGATAATCGACCATACCTAGATCCAGTGGGATCTAGGCCGAGACTTAAGTTAATCAATTGAGAAGATGGCCAGGGGAAAACCATAATGTCCACAAGCATCGGATACTACCCGCAAGCATATGTGATGGAGGGAATGATACCCCCTAGCAGGAGGAGTTTTGGGAGCGTCATTGTGTTCTAAGTGCTTGAAAAATGGATTCAAGCATCTCGGCCCAACTTGGCACGGGATCATCAAAGGATGATAAGGAAATGTAGGGGCCTATTTGTCCCCCAGTATGTTGTGGGCATACCATATGTATTTAGAGTGGTGGACTCCAAACACTTATATGTTTTGTGTGATACATAATATGATTATGCATTTTTATATGATGAGGATGGTTTGCCATGTGTTTTGTTTATGGTTGTCTTCTGTGGTATACATGTGATAAATTCCAATATAGAATATTGTTTGCAATGGTATCTACATAGTTATTTTGGGCTCTAGGAACATGACTGAAAGTGATGGTTTCAAATTCACGTACCAACATCTTAACTTAGATATTTTCTAAATAGAACTTGGTTATGCACATGATACACACCATTCAATTGCATGACAAGTAGCAAGGAATCTAAATGAACATGAATATGAAGGATGCGATGAGCAAGGGAATCTACTAAAAAACCTATCATTACATCATATTCAACTTGTTTATTGATGGCAGATCCAATGCACACATCGTTTGAAAGGACTAATGTATGCAAGGGGGTAAAAATGGCCCAAGTTGTTGAGGCTAGATTCTTGGAGAATCGACTCGCACCGTCAGCATGACCGATATACAGTGTGGATGATGGATCCATCTGAAAGGTGAAAAAGACAACATATGAGATGATGCAGCCTAACGAACTTCATGTTATAAATAAAGACACGCAAATCAAGGGATATGCTATGAGTAAAATTTCTTGAGGTAGAGTGCAATGGGAGAATTAGGAGGGAAATGGCCTTCAGAATCCTCCAAAAAGATATTCCTCCTTACCTAAGTGCAAGGGTAATCATGGGTAGACATAGCTTCCATGATGTCCTCGTCGAGATGGAAGATGGGCAGACAGGAGGAAGACTGAATACATGATGCGGTGGCGGTACCTGGTGCATCAAGATGAGAGAGAAGGTTCACATACACATCATCTGGAATGGTAGATGACGAGCTGGTAGATGGAGGATCTATGGATGTTGAGACCTGGGATTCTATCGAAAGAGGTTTGATAGAATTGCACGCAGAAACCTCAAAAAGGTTTGCCTACGAGGAACTCAAGGGTGACGAAAGGTAAAGGATATTCCCCGTGGTTTCTATCATCTCGACATCAGGGGGAGGGATCACAATGGTGGGACCAGAGCCCCCCTGTTATGGTTTACTAGTGGTACCAAAATCCATGGGTAGAGGAGTAGGTGTTCCACTACGAGTGGTCTCATATTCACGAAACGCCTCAAGGCAATCGCAAAATTTGTCGAGATGAGGGAAACAATGGGAGTAGTGACCATGATGATCGTACAAGGCACAAGGTTGATTTGTGTGTAACGTTCTGAGTTTCTTGGTTGGACCCGGTAAGTTAACATGTACTTTAGGGATATTTAACTCAGGGAACGTTTCATGAACCAAAGGTTTGATATGAGGGAGTTTAGGATA
Organism: Pinus taeda; assembly: GCA_000404065.3. Classification (NCBI taxonomy): domain Eukaryota; kingdom Viridiplantae; phylum Streptophyta; class Pinopsida; order Pinales; family Pinaceae; genus Pinus; species Pinus taeda. Next base: position 68,286 of record APFE031555281.1, read on the forward strand.
ATTATTAGTGGCATGCCCAACAACTTTACACAAAGCGTATGGAGGTGACAGCTTTGGGGCCTTTGGGAGCCTTGTCCTTAGGTTTTTTCCTCTTATCTTTTCCCCCCTGTCCAGATGCTTTCACAATAGGAGTGGGTTCCTGTTGAGGTTTTGATGGAACTAAAGCAGTGGTAGGGGCCATAGGGACCGAATGAACTGGGATTAAATCATGATAAGGTCTTAACTGACCAGGCGGAAGGCTTGCAGGGGGATCAATGTACCATACTGGGAACCCCAAATTCATGTTAGGAAGAACTAGTGAAGCCATGACAAGGAAAAAAAATACTCCCGTAGGGGGGAATAAGAAAGTTATCTGGCCTGCAGGGTAATGTCTAGGTGGAATAGCTCCTGGATGGTTGAGACCTGGAGGAACAGTTCCTAGTGGAAACATAGGAAAGGCACCCACAAGCGGAGGAGTTCCTAAGGGGTGGATCTAGAGGGCTCAGCTGGGATGGAAACATCAGGATGTTGAGGAGCTGGCTATTGATCAGATGTACTAGGTTGTTTGAGAGCATCCAGTGATGCTTGTAACATGCAAACACTCATACAGTTAGGCTCTGAGATAAGAGGGGGAGGACTGGGGAAAGCACCCAATAATGACGAATCTTTATAGACTCCAAGTGAAACACGGGTGAGAGGAGTTGAAGGCTTCTTATCTGACGCTGACAAGATAATGGACTCGGGGGAGGTCACGGATGTCATCTCATAGTAAGTCAATTGATCGATGGTAAAGATCTTCCCTTCATGGGGGAAGCACATCTTGTGGAAAACTGCAGATGCGACGGCTGACATGGAATATTTGTAACTACGACCTAAGATAATGTTGTAATCTAAAGGGGCATCAATAACCTCAATGTCTACATGGTCAATCTTTCCCAAAAGGGTCACTAGACAGTTGTAGTACATGTCGAGAGGCTGGGAGGAGTGTCTATCCCAAGCACACAAAGTGATAGTGGATGGGGACAACTCAGGTGACTTGAGTTGTTTCCAAGTGGCAACAGACATCACACAGGTGGATGCACCTCCATCAATAATGCATCGAGAGATGATGGCATTACGGACTCGAACTGGTATATGAAAAGCAACGGATGAAGGAAATGGGGGGTGTTCTGATGTATCAACTGGGAAGACAATCAAACGATTGCCAGAAGGATCTACTGCACCCAAAGTAGTTAGTATAGCTTTCTATTGAGATGGGCATGACTGGTGTACTTCCAGCATCGACATGGCAGCAAGTGATTGCGCCAACTCATGTACTATACTATATGTATTGGAAGCTCAGTTAGAAGTTGTGTTACGGTGTAATGGTCCATTTGGGATCTTTGGAATGGCCTCAACTTTAGGTTGAGGGATCTGTAGCGGAACATTTGATGTCGTAAGAGGCTCAGTAGATGCTTTGGTTTTGGACTCAGTGTCGACAAAGTCGATGGCTTGTCATATTGAGGTGACCGATTTTGTAGGTTGATATTAGAGGGATAACCTCATCAGAATTCATCATGAGGATTTGGTAGTCACCAGGACTAGAAGGTTGGGGGTGATGGGCTACTTGACCTGGCTAAGGTTGAGTAGCAATAAATCCTTACTGAGGGAAAGGATTTGTAAGCACTACCAGTTGAGATGGCATAGGATTCTGAGGTGATCATTGACCTCTAGAAGTTGCTTGAGCTTCCAAGATTTGGTGGATCTGGGGTAATAGAGGACACTCATGTGTATAATGGACATGAACACCACAACATGCACAAGGCTTGTTCGTATGAATAACCTTGTTCTTCTTTGGTTGGCTGCCCTGTTGCTGGTTGTTGGTGTTAGGCTGGTTCCCCTGGGGTTCACTAGGTTGATTACCTTGATTACCCTGGTTACCCTTGTTACCCTTACCCTTATTCTTTTTCTTCAAATTTTTAGGATTGGTTGCACTCTTCTGTGCAACCACTTGACCCTGAGGAGGTGGTGGTTATTGGGGCTGAGGCTGTGACACTAATGCTTGAGGGGCTGGAGTGCTCAGATGTGCATAAGGAGGAGCAACAGTTTGGTAGACAGGTTTTGGCCCTGAAAACATGTTGCTAGCAGGAGGGGCATGAGTGTTAAAGGAACTGGTGCCCCCCTGCGAATAGCCATAACTTTGCTGAGTATATTGAAAACGGTGTTAAAGGGTTCCCACAATACCGTCGGCGGCATGAGATGCCCCCGGTGCATTGGTACTTCTAGGACGAGGGAGGTCTAAAATGACGGTATAGACATAACTAGATTGTGCATAAATCAGGTCATATCTTAGAGCAGTTTAGAGAGCTTCTTCCTTGGTCTAAGGAAAATGGGACGTGACATCTTTTCCAGTGGGTGTTAAAAGACTCCTAAGAAACCAATCTAGATAGACATGATCTTCGAAGGGTGGGGCATGGCATGTGCTCCTCCTTCTATGCCACTCTTGAACATGGTCGGAAAGGCGAGTGACGAAGGACTGCTGAAATGAGGTCAATAGCTCTTTACCAGTGTTGTACCAAAGAGGTAACTGGAAATATGAGAGGAATGCTTTAGAAATCATCGTGAAAATGGAATGAGATGTGGCGGGCTAGTCTACATACCATTTTGTAGCATCTCTAGTGAGCATGCATTGGAAGACCCGAAGACAAATGGAGTCATTAGTAATGGAGTTGGATGAACACCACATATGGAAGGAGCGGACATGGTTGGTAGGATCCTCTCCAGCATTACCCTCAAACTTTGGCATGTCTAAGGGAAGCTTAGTTGGCATAGCAGGCCAACCAACATCATGGTGTATGGGGACGTTTATCAACTGGCTAAAATCCGGTAGACTTAACATAGATGTAAAAGGGAGCATGGGGGCTAGCGAAACGGTTCTTGAGACTGTTCTGCTTGATGTGACCATCGGGATGGAACTAGAACCAACACTAGGTTGGGTTTCTGCACCAGTTGTGGGTCCAGACATGGTGATGATATGCAGTGAAGGAGGCACGAAATCAGATGAACCAGTAGAAGAGTCGGTATGGGGACTCGAAGGGTTATGATCTCGAACCCGATAGGGAGGGGTAATATGCCAAAGTGGAAACTGGGGGTGAAGGCCTAATAGTCTCTGCGACAAACGCCTTAGTGATGCAATGGTGGTAAGACACATGTGACATGGAAATGGTGAATGGAGATCAACAATATGCCTTTGTCTCGATGAGGGGAGATAAATTTATTATGTTATGTCTTGGCTTGGCCATGTAAACCAAGCACCCTTTGCTTAAGTTTTGTTTGTGTGTGAAAGTGTTCTTATTGATTAAGCCCAGATCATGTTTGTAAAAAAGAAAAAAGCTTGCTGAAAATAAACTGAAATTAACAACAGAAAATGAACAGCAAAACAATTAACTAAACCCAACCCAAACTGGGTTTGCGAACATTGTGCTGGTTGGTGGCTAAACCGATGGGAAACACACTAAAAAGGTCAATAGATCTAATTGTCGGTGTGACTGGGATCAAATGACACTAGGTTGCTGGAAAGTGGTGCAACAACGACAAAAAACCAGAGAGGAAGATCGCTACAAAAAGATAGGGAGATGGGTGAAAAACCTAGGGCAACTACTGGGACCCTAAGGCCAATGACCAAACAAGGTTTAATATCAAACTATGGATGGTGACAACCTATCTTTATAGATCTGAAATGGAAGGGTACAAATCTAGAAAATATGTCTAAAAGTGCTGCAAAAACTCAGACTACTCACTCAGCTAAACTCCTCCTATAAAGGTGGAAGCGTACTAGAAGCCCTATGGGGCTAAATTCCACTTCGACGAGTAAATCAGATTAGATCAAGGCCTAAGTGGGATGAGACAGATGTAAAAAAATCCAACAGACAACTCTCAGCAAAACCCAGAAACAGATCTGATAAAAACCCAGAAACCCTAAAATCGCAGGTACTATCCTGTTTATAGGTGGGATCACACTTTTGGACTAAAAACTACAATTTATGCTCCTTGATTCTCAGTCGACAAACCTCGAAAAAAATTGTTGTCTCTGTTGCAGCTGGTTCCTGTGACCTGTGGAAAAGACCAAAAAACTTGTGAAAGTCAGAAATTTAATAGATCTAGGGTTAACAAGCTAGGAAACATTAAGAGACTCAAAAAAAGAAGAAACCCTAAGCTGAAAACTGAAGGTCACCCAGGTTTCTAGATCTGAGGTATAAAACTAGCGGAGTTGCCAATTTTGTTAGCGACAATCGGAAAATCCCCAATGGAGTTGCCAATTTTGTTGTAGTGTTTTTTTCTCAAAGGTGTATGAAAAGAACCCACTTAAGATTGTGGATGACAAACAATCTCAACAATATAAACACTACTAAACATTGTAGATCTGCAGCAACTGATAGAAACAAAACCTGCCAAAATCTTGATCTATGCTACAATCATAGTTAAACAGTAAAAAGAAATAGTAATAACTCCAATCATCCAATGGAAACCAGATATACAAAGAATAGATTTTATTATAACGCCTGTGAAGGGAACAAATAAATGTTACCAGCCCCGCTCTATGGGATGGGTTCTTGGCTATCCTCAAACGTCTTCATGTTTTTTATAGAGTCTCTCTCCTCTATAATGTGTAAACCCAGCAAATGAAATGTTTGAGCTCAATGGGAACTCAAATGGAAGAACAATGGTGGTGGACAATCAGAGTTACAACAATGAGTGCAACAATGAAAATAATCAAAAGTGAATAATGAATGGAAAACCCTTCTATTTATAACAAAATATTGATTTATCCTTGAATAATGAGCAATAATAAAATATTATTAACCTCATTCTTGGAATAACCACTTGTAATATTTTATTATATTTGGTTAGGAGGGAAAAAGTATTTAAACTTTTATTTATAGATAATAAATAAATAAATCATTTATTTATCATCTCAAGAATTTGGTTAAGGAATAATAAACAAATAATGATTTATTTAATTATTCCTAATGGATTTTGTCAAATTTGACAAGGAATAATAATTAATTATGGCCACTATTCTCATTGTTTTCCCCGTCTCAAATATTTTTTTGATACACTTCAAGTGCTTCATGAATTATACATCTCCCGTAGTGAGTCCACCTCTCCTCTACCTGTGTATTTTTGTCCCACTCCTACACCAGAATAGGAGGTCGATCGAACACCCATTGTGATCCCTCCCCCTAATGTCGATATGAAACATAGTACTGCTACCATTCTCTACTTGTCTTAATCCATGATATCGATGCATTGGAACTCCCATAATGTCTCCTATTATGATTTCATTTAACCCTCTTCGACAAACACCTCTGTGTCGACATCAGTAGATATTCCATCTACTTATCATATGCCTTCCACCCTTGAAGATGCATATGTGAACCTTGTCTCTCATGAATATGCTTAAGGTAGCTCTTCTCCATCATGTGGTCTCTCTTCCTTCAGTCCCCCCATCTTCCATTCTGATGAAGACATCATGGAAGCAATGACCACCATTAATTATCCTTGGGATGATATGCACCATCGTTCATACTCCCTTCTGCATCAAACCCATTACCAATATGTTGTGGAGTCAAAATACTTCATTCATGGTGAAGTCAATTGGTTTAAAAATCTCATTCCTGCACCAAATGCTTTTGAAGAAGGAAATATGGCCAACGTTTCCCCTACCATTAAAATTAGCATTTCAAATAAATTGGGGATTGAAGAAAATATCTTCTTGAGGGCACAATGCACCTCGAAATAAATTGATGTTTACACCAAGTTATTCAAGGAATTCTATGATATTTTTACCTGGTATTATTCTGAAATGCCCGGACTTGATCCTGCCATTGTTGAACATCACATTGACACTTGGCCTGATGCCATACCCCTATGCCAAAAGAAAATTCCTATCCATCCTTCCAAACGTGAACCTATCAAAGCTAAAATCAATAAGCTCAAGCAGGCTGATTTCATCTATCCCATTGAATACACCACATGGGTGTCTAGTCCTGTTCTCGTTCTCAAGAAACAAGGCACCATCCGTGTCTGCGCAGACTTCCGTGATCTGAATAAATTTTTTCCCAAAGGAAACTTTCCCACACCCTTCATAGACTAGGTCATTGATGAGTGTGTGGGGCATGAGGTTATATCCTTTATGGATGGATTCTTCAGATATAACCAGATACGTATATGTTATGCAGATCAGCTTAAAATCACTTTCACTAGTCTGTGGGGCATTTTTGCTTAAGAGGTCATGCCTTTCACTTTAAAGAATATTGGGGCCACTTTTCAGCGTGTCATGCCCTACTATTTTCATGACTTGACTCATATTATCCTTGCATATCTTGACAATCTCACCACTCATTCCAAACTTCGGTCACAACACCTTCATGATTTACATACCATGATTTTGTGATGTCGCAAGTATAACATTCGCCTCAATCCCCTAAAGTGTGTCTTTTGCATTCTTGTCGACCAAATTTTGGGCTTCATTATGTCCAAAGATAGTATCACTCTTAACCCACTCAAAGTTCAAGCCATTCTTGAACTTCCTCCTCCTCATACCCTTTGCTAGTTACAAAGCCTCCAAGGCAAATCTAACTTTCTTCATCGATTTGTTCTTGAATATGCCACCACAACTCATGGGTTCCTTAGACTCCTTCAATCTAACATTCCATTTGTTTGGGATGATCAACCTCAATAATCTTTCGATTCCCTCAAACATGCTCTCACTTCTACTCCCTTGATTAATCCACCTAACTTTGAGAGGGATTTCATCTTGTACATCTTTGCGTCCACATATTTGGTCATTGGGGTCCTCATATACGAAGATTCTGCAGGAAACAAACATGTCATATACTATGTCAGTAAGAACCTTAATGGCCCCCTGTGTCCCATTACCATGAAGAAAAATTGGAATTGGTTGTCATGTTCTTTATTTAAAAACTTCGTCATTATATCCTTACGCGTACCACCAAAGTTGTGACCAATTCCAACCCCATGGATTTCATGTTAAGTCAATAGATCATTAGTGAGAAGTATGCCCGTTGGATCATTATTCTTCAAGAGTTCAATATTGAATTTGTCACACCCAAGAGGAACAAAGGTTTATCCCTTGTTGAACTCATTTCTAAGTTTCCCACCATTGCACTTGGTCCACCGGTAAATGATGATCTTTCAAATGAACACTTGTTCGTCATTACCTTAAATGATCCTTGCTATGGCAACATCCTTACCTATATGCGAACCCATAAATTCCCCCCCCCCCCCCACCTTGCCCATGATGATCGACGAAGTATTCGACATCAATCCCCTCACTAACTCCTCATCGGTCACGACCTTTACCATCGCGGTTTCGAAACTATCCTTCAACGTTGTCTCACCCATGCTGAAGATGAGAAAGTGCTTAATGCCTACCATAGTGGCGCTTGTGGTGGTCACCTCCACGGAATGGCCACTGCCCAAAAACTTATGTGTGTTGGGTACTTTTGGCCTTCTCTCTTTAACGATTGTATTTTGGCAGTCAAACACAATCCCAATTGCCAGTTATATGCCCCTAAGGCGTGAGCTAAACCTTCTCCCCTCCATCCCGTCATCGCAGTTGGTCCTTTCTGTAAATGGGCTATTGACTTCATGGAGTGTAGACCCACATCTATTAATAACCACAAGTATATTATCGTGGTCTTCAACTATTTTACCAAATGGCTTGAAGTCATGCCAACGTTCAATAACACCGCGGCTATTTCAGCCCTCTTCTTCTTTAACCATTTTATCGCTCGATTTCGGGTTCCAAAACAATTGGTCTCTAACCATGGATGACACTTTGAAGATGAGATATGGTGTGATTTATCCTCTCTGTTGGGCTTCGAACATCAATATTCATCGTCTTATTACCCCCAAGGCAATGGCCAAGTTGAATTTGTTAACAATATCCTTAAGACTATGCTTCAACGGATGGTGAATAAACACAAAACCAACAGGAATTTGATGTTATTCCCTACTTTGTGGGCCTATAGAACTTCTACCAAGACCGCCACTGGGTTCACTCCTTTCCACCTTGTCTTTGGGGAGGAGTAAGTCTTACCAATCAAGTGTGAAATCCCTTCCCTTCACCTTGTCTTCGAATTCCTCCCAGACACTGAAACATTAGAACAATGACTCATCATGCTTGAGCGTACCACTTAAGATTGTCATGTTGCATTGCAAAACATTGAAGCGGCCAAAAAGCACACCAAAGCTTGGTATGACTACAAAGTCCACCCTCATACCTTCCATGAAGGTGACCTTATTCTTGTGTATGACCAATCTCATGATGTCCTAGGACGTGGGAAGTTTTAACCATTATGGATAGGAACTTATATCATCTGTAAGTGTTTGGGAAAGGGGCATATATGCTAGAGGGTCCAGAAGGAGAAATCCTTCCCAATCCTCGAAATGCACTCTACCTTAAGAAATTTTACCCATAACATTTCCCACTTAAATGTGTGTACCTCTTTCTTTCTTCTTGCATTTAGGTAGTTTGCATCCCCCACCTTCTTACACATTGTCTTCTTGTGTCTTTCAGATCGATCCATCATCACACCTTATATCGGTTTTTCCGATGGTGTGAGTCGCTTCACCAGGAATCTAGCCTCAGCAGCTTGGGCCATTTTACCCTCTTGCATTCGTGAGTCCACTCCAACTGCATCTGCATTGGATCTTCCACTAATAACCAGGCCAAATATGATGTTGTGATAGGTTTTTTAGTCGATGCCCTTGATCATTGCATCCTTCACCTTCATGTTTGTCTTGACTCCTTGCTACTTGTCATGCAATTGAAGGGCATTTATCGTGTGCATAATCTTGTTCTATTTAGAAAATATCTATGATTTAAACTTTTTGCACGTGAATTTGAATCCATTTCTTTCAATCATGTTCCTAGAGCCCAGAATCACTATGTAGATATCTGTTATGTATAAAGATATAGGAAATAATGTAAATGAAAATAATTGTAAATAATTATTAGTTAATTAATAATTAGGTTGAAGAGGCATGTCTAATTGAGACATGACTCTCCATGAAGAGACACATGCTTAGTATATAAGCAAGCCTCTCATTCTCATTGTATCTTTCATATTCACATTTTAATATATAATATTTGTATCCTCATGGATATCTTTATATTCCAAGTCTTCTGGAGTAATTAATCTATAGAAGGAACTTTGTTTGCTTCATTTGGTATCAAAGCAGTTCGATCCTCTGGCCGCTCCACCACTGCATAGAGCCACGCTCATTGATCCAAGTTCTTGGCCATTGAAATTCGTCAACTTCATTGTCGTTGAAGCGTTTCGCTACAAACTTATGGAGGGTCTCCAATTCGCCAGTTGGCCTTTGGCCATTTAAAAAAAAATCAAAATAATTATTAAAAACAATATATATATAACAAGAAGAAATACATATGAAAAAAAGGAGATTTGAAAGTAAAAAAAAAAAAAAAACAAAAAAACAAAAAAAACAAAAAAACGAGAAGAATCAAAAAAAAATCAAAATTTAATAAAGAGAAAAAAAAAAAAATAAGACAACCATTCATCATGGCCATCCATCGTCAGCCACAGCCGCAGACTCTAGTGCCAGCAATGGGCCATTCAAACACGTGTTACAGCATCCTTGAGTCAATTCTATTTTGGCCTCCTAGCAACTAGTTGCCACTCCTTCGTGCCAGCAACCACCTTCAAATTTACCCATACACTTTCGATCCACCACACAATTGTCATTCACTCTACCGCTAAAAGAAATTAATGAGAAAATAAAAATTAATTGTTTGCTAATGTCCAACCGTACATTTTGTTACGTGCCAGCTGGAAAACGATATCAGCTGCATTGGGACCAACTGACACATCCCTATTGCATAGGACATACAATCTAACATCATCTCCAGTAGACAATTCATTGTGCAATTGTTCATACAACGCATTTCTTGCTCCCACATCGTACGTTGTCCTCTGTACTAACAACTAATTAAATAGTGTACCATACTATCCATAAAACCCCCATCCATAAGTCGTGACTCTTGCATAAGATTATGATATTATTTAAATGATTGTGATAATTCAAGATTATGGTATTATTTAAATCATTGTAATAAGTCAAGAGGTCATCGTATTATTTAAATAATTGCAATAAGTGATAATTCAATTCGAATTCAAATCTTGGCATCCAAATGATTGGAAAATGGTATTAAAGTACTCTAATATAAAGGTTCTTCTAAAAAAATTATATATATAATAAGAGGAAACTAATAGAGTCAAGGTTATTTAAAAAAAAAAAATTTGAAGGTAATTTTATAAAAGTAGAAAGGAAATAAATCATTAATACTCTTATACCATAGATATTAAGGGTATTTTTTGAAAATACCAAGGAGGAATAGACAGTGATATTAGTCTTAAAAAATAGAAAATAAAAATAAAAAATAAAAATAAATATCTAAACCAAAATATATATATATAATAAAAAAAAATTAATATAAAAAGGAAAAAAGAATAACAATACAAATTAATAAAAAGAAAGGGGAAGATAAAAGAAGTGAAGAAAAAGCAAAAAAATATGGAATCTCTAAGTAATGAACAAAAAGCATTCATAAGAGATATATAACAATTAATGACAATACTTGAGCGACAACATGCTAATTTTAATGAGGAGAGAAAGAAAATGGAATCCCTATTCCAAGTTGAACATCCATCATCACTCCAACAGAACGGTGTAATCCAGTGTACCGAGAAAGTGCAGCTAAAAGATAAAGAGAATGGAAAAATAGCCAAACTTTAGCAAAACAAGAAAGCGTTAGAACACGAACATAAAAATCTTGTGGATATGCATTACAAAGAAATAATGGAAAAAGACAAAGAAATTTCACATCTCAAGGACCACATCGAAAAATTACTGGCACAAGTGAAGAACACAGATCACAAAGAAAGAACTCAAGAAGCACTTATCAGAACAAGAAGAGGAAACCTTGTGTTTAAAGAACCTTAATAAAAATTTATTAGAACAAATCAGAGATCTAAAAGATGAAAAGCTTAAAATTCAAAACACGGAAAATAAGGTTGATAAATCAGATATCAATGAACTTTTACATCTGAGAAACCATAATCAAAGTCTACTCATTTAAATTAAGAAACTTAAGGATCATAAGAAACCATTAAAAGACAAGTTAGAACAATTCACTCAAGAAGTATCGAAATCTCCAATCATAACAGTCCAAGTTGAAGATAAGGGGATGAATACCGATCCAATGAATATGACAACTCAAAAAGACAAGTCAGTCGAAGAAACGACATACTTAGATGTTGCAGTTCAGATGATTAACATCACAAGTGAAGGTTTTGTAACCAACTCAACAATATCGTCCCTTGAAGTAAGTCAAAAAAATTCCACAAACTTAATAAGGGAATGTCAAACCAAAAAAGTTCCTTATCGACATCTAAATCATGAGAGTAGGCAACTCAACCAAGATACGTATTAGGGCCATTCAGAATAGAAACAACAAACTAATGTTCCAAAGAAGAGTGATGTAACCTCAATTCAATCCTATGATGACAAGTCGTTACAAAATTCCAGTGATCAAAATATTACACAGAAGAATAATATAGGATGGTCTAATACCTTCTCAATGCGCCAAATTTGTTTGTCACTTAGAAGATCATATCAACATGTATTGACAAAGATGACAGTTCCGAGACAGAAAGACATTCGAAGCCGAAAAAGAGATCAAACCTTTTTCATTAGCAAACTTTGAGGACAAATCTTTTTGAGGAGGAAGGCAATGTTATGAATAAATATATAGGAAATAATGTAAATGACAATAATGATAAATAGTTATTAGTTAATTAGTAATTTGGTTGAAGAGGCATGTCTAATTGAGACATGACTCTCCATGAAGAGACACCTGCATGGTATATAAGCAAGCATCTCATTCTCATTGTATCATTCATATTCACAATTTAATATATAATATTTGTATCCTCGTGGATATCTTTATATTCCAAGTCTTCTGGAGTAATTAATCTATAAAAGGAACTTTGTTCACTTCAATATCATTGCAAATAACATTCTAAATTAGTATTTATCACATGTAAGAAGACATCCATAAACAAATGGTGAACCACAATCGTCACAAAAATATGCATAATCATAAATATGTATCGTCATATAGTGTTTTAAGTCCACTACTATGAATACATCCGACATGCTCATTCGCATGTTATCATAACACAAAAATGGGGACCCACATGTCTCTATGCCTAACCACTATCATCTGTAGGCTCTCGAGTCAACGTCTCCATTCCCCCAACCTGTATATCTCATGTTGCCTGACTGACCATAGCAATAAGCCGCGTGAATCCTCACCAATATGAGGAAGGACCTGTGCACTCATCTATATATTGATATTCTAGCTCATGCCACCTGCACTTTGTCACCCCGATCATTAACACGTCAAATCTATATATGAGATCCTCCAGTAGAGAATCACCACTTGATCTCTGTTGTGATGTGGCCCCACCTTGATCTGCAGCCCCAGGAATTGTGGCTCGTCCCATGTGTTGTCCTTTGAGATAACTTAAGGTCAATTATTTATGCCAAATCATCTATAATGTTTTATTGTTTTAAACGATTGGATGACCAGTGAACTATTTTATAAACAAGTGCTTTAATCTTAGATAGATTCTCAAGTAAAATAAAAGGTTGTTCTTTAACTACACATGGTTAATTTGATTTTGATGGGATGGAGAAGTAGAGCATGGAGAGGTATAAGTGATTTGATATTCAAAATAAATATTCAACCATTTATAGAAAGAAATTAAGAAAATAGTGCTTTCCTAATCAACAAAATATAAACAAATTGTTACAGAAATCTAGTGTAATTTATATTTAAAGAGGAACTTACAATAACAAATAGTTCTGTAAATTATTCTCTTATTTAAAATAACAACTTCACAGAGGATTCAAAATCAGACTGAAACTCAATTAAATTTTAAATCGGATAACCGTAAAAGAGTTAATTTATATGGAGAAAACATAATGAATAAACAAGATGAAATACAACTCACTGAGAAACAGACCATATGAGGTAAATCCATCATCTTTTATTATTTCAAAAATTCTCCAGCCTAGTACAAATCTTCTTGATAGCTTGTTCAAGGGTTCAACCCATGATAACTCAAAGGAGGAGTTATTTATACAAAATTTACAAAAGATATACAATCTATTTGGAATGGAATGCCAAAATAGTACAAAATTACAAAAATAGAACCATATAATAGGAACCTAATAATTGCTGAAAAGGTGGCTCTATCCTTTGGAAATTTGTTGATGATCTGGCCCGAAAACACTGGTGAGTTGTGATGTTGTTAGAATGAACAATTACTCAATTGTCTCACACAATTTCTCACATCTTTATTCACTTGGGATTTCTACATTCGCCATCTTTCTAAATGTTTCATCCACCTTTGTGTATCTCTTGAAATTAGGCTTGGTGATAAATTAATGTTTAATTTCATGCAAGATGGTTAAATCAAACTCCAAAGCTTCCAGAAAATCCCTCCCTATTATCTGTCCTATAACTCTTGCAAATTTGGTTTTTTCTACTGCAATAGCATATAAATCCTTGCAATAATCATCTAATATAATAAATTTATCATTCAAACATACTAATCCTGGCAACCCTTCCTAATTTAAGACATTAAACTTTGAATGAAATATTTTGACAGAAATATCCAAGGTTTGACATTTAGTTTCTAATTGATTGATCAAATTCCTTTTTTGTAATACCTTCTTGATCTCTAAGATGGTAGTTGTTCCATCAGAGATGTTTATTTCTTCTAATTCTTCTCTTCTCTTTGAATTTAAAACCTTGATCATATATGTGGCTTCTGTTGGCTTGGTTTTCAAGGCTACTTTCTATTCTTCTATCACTGCCCTACATCCAGCAATGAGTTCTTGCTGCTCAAAAATAATCTGTATGGATGGCCATACCTATGTCATCAATTGGATGATTTAATCCAAATATTTTCCTTCGCATGAGCCAAAGTGTTACCCATCAGGGACTCACTCTCTAACTTCTTGATTTTAAGTTCCAATTTGTGGGTCTTCTGCATTTCCTACAAATACAAAGTATCATTTTGTATTTTATGTAACTCTAGATTTTGGAATTTCTGCAATAATTTCTCGTTTTCCTATTTTTGTATGGATAGTTCCTGTGATAATCTAGTTGGATCAGTTGTTGTTAATGTAGACTCAATGGATGTTGATGATGAACTATGTTATGTACCTACAACTGCTATCAGGACTTATGTGAGTGGAACCATGGCAAGTTGTGTTGCTTCCTTCTCTTTTAATAACTCTTCAATCTGCACTTCCATTTTCTTCAACTGTATATTATGCTCAATGATAAGCTTGAGCATATCCTCCTTTTGTTGTTCATTCTCTATTATATCCTTAGTTAGAGGATCTTCTGTTGAAGGCAACTTTAATCACAAAATCCTCTAATCACACTTTAATCGTAAAGTCCTCTAATGATTTTATTTTGTTGTCTTTGGCTAAAGAAAAAAAAAAAATCTAACTTAAGTTGGATTGAACATTGGATAGGGTAATCCTAAATTTAGAAAGAGACATGGTTGTAGTTGTCATGGTAGAAAACGGCATCTCACCAGTTTTTCTTTGCATATCCATCTAGTCAATTGGATGAATTTGACTGGTATCAAATAAAAACACAGTGTTTTTGTAATTTGATGGTGATTTAGGAAATGGAATCTGGGCTTGTAAGAATTCCATTTGCATTATGCCTTTCTCACCGTCAAAAGAAAAAAGAAACCTATGCTAGGAGGTTGAAGTTTTCTTCCAGAACTGGCTGTACACATTGGACTTTAAAGTCTCATTTTTTTGTTTGATTTCAAGGAGCCTTGAAAATATATTCTAATCATCCGAAGAACTAGTTCATGAGGACTGAATAATTTCTAGAGGTTCTCTAGAAGGTGAGGTTGTAGTAGGAGTAGTTGAAACACTAGTTGTGGGAGGATTGGTTGAAGCACTAATCCCTATTGATGTAGACACTTATGGATCTCCAAGATCAATTATCACTAGTGGAGATTCTTCTGCTGATGTGATCAAGCTAACCTTAGGCTTATTTTGTTGAAAACTGAATCCTTTCATAATATCTTTGGTAGATGAAGTTTCCTCTCAGCCTTTTTTGTTGCTTGCTCTGAGCAAATGGAGTTTGTTTGCTGGGGGTAGATACAACCTGCTCATCTACCTCTTGATGAGTCCCATCAACCCATGTTTCTTGATTCTTAAATTTTTCTATTTCTGGCCTTGGAGTATGATTATAAGGAGTCATCTTGAAATTAACTCTCAAGGCAGAGATGATGCCAAAAGGATCATAGGACTAGGTGAAGCTAGGCTAAAAATTCATCTTCCCCAACAATGTATCTGGCTCAACACCAACTGATATGGTGTTGCAAATAAATGATCCAATCTGTGCTTTAATTTTGAACTAAGACTTTCTTTTACCTGACATAAAGTGTAGGTCATCCATGTGGATCATCTGCCTAATATATTCTAGAGAAAATATTCTCATAGGAACATATTTGAGCAGCTTATATGGTGCAAGCTCACAACCATATACTCTTATCTCAATATATTTCTGGTATAGATACCAATCACTAGTTTTAGTCTACTCACTTAAATGTAGAATCCTTTTAATTTCATCTCCAATCCTTGGCTCTGTATGACTGTTGAGGAGTTGTGCCACTGGATGTACGAGTGCATCTACAAATTCTAAAAAAGAGGAGGTGGTAGAAGTTTTCCTAACTATCTTTGTCCAGTGAATCACTTATTGATTCACTCCTTGTTCATCCTGCTTGTTGAGTTTGATAGGAAAAAGATCACCCTGTTGAAAAAGAAACATGTGGACAATTACAGAGTTGTAATTGAACACTCCCTGTACAGTAAAGTTCATGAACTGTTCATGTATATTATCAGCCAAGAATTGGTTGTAATTATACATGAATGTTGGTTGTTGATCTTTATTAAATATGGATAGGAAACCAAGGATAGTCTTATCAACAGACTTGTCATCTGGATATCCTAGTAAATAGGAAAGCAAAGAAATGCAATGTCTGGAGGCTTCAGGAAACATGGAAAATGAGTAAGGTGGATATATTTTAGGAAATACTTCATCCTTATGTAAAAAGATTTCAAAAGTTTGGGTTCTCTGTGGGAAATTTAACTTATGGTACAGATCCATAAGTGTTGCTGATGAGAAATGAGTGAGAGAGTCAAACTGGGGGATTAGGAGCATCTGATTTATGGTTTCAGCAAAGATGGTGATCAGAATGTCCCCATTCTAGGCCATGACTACTCTTTTGACAGGGTCATATTTAGCTTGACACTAGGTAATAACATCAAGAAATTCATGTGTTTTTGGGAAGCTAAAGAAAGGTAATAGGGATTCCCAAAATCTGATTGGGACTTGTTTGTCAAGGTAATTCTCTTTGATCCATAAGTGTAGTTCATAAAAATTGAACTCACACTTGGCTTCTGCAATTTTAAACAGTGAATCCACAAGCAAAATATGGGCAAGGTCAAGTTGGGTTGGAGTAGCAGTGCTTTCCGCTGCACTCTATGTCTTAGTTTTTCCTTTTGTAGCCATGTTGGCAGAGAGGAGGAAGAGCGGTTATAAGTAATAGACTGAGCAAATGGGAAGAAGTCCTGCAAAAACTGTAAACCTACAAATAATTGAAAAGAGTCAGAGGAAAATGACAAAGAGGCTAGTTTAGTTTTATTTATAATATGTCAGGAAGGAATAATGGTCTCATTCATAACTGTAGTTTCTTTAACGCTGAGGAGTAGAGTTACAACAGGTGGGTATAACGGACATGAGAGCAGGACAATGAGCATGCGAGGTGGTAATGGATGGGATGAATAAGAAATGGTTATGTGAGGTGGCAGATTAGGATTGGTTGAGGGATAACAGTTAAGGCGCAAGATGGAAGAGTCGTTGGTGGAGGGAAACTGTGAGCAGTTTGAGAGGGGGTAGTGAGTTGTTTATGGTTTTGAGTGGGGGGGTGCAGAGTGATATGGTGGTGACATGTAAGGTTGGGGCGTCTGCCATGGAAACCACTTTGTAGACACCCCCCCCCCCCCCCCCCATGTTAATGATAAATGGTCTAGAGGGATGTGAATTCTCTCTGTTGTGTGTGGAGCATGATTGTTCAGAGGTCTTTGTTTCAGCCAGATGTATACCCCAGGAAGTTTTGTACACCCCTTTGGGGGGGCCGATCCCCCCTGGCTGGGGGGTCCGAGGGCCAGCGGTCCCCCGGCGGGGGCTCGGGGGCAGCGCCCCCGAAGCTAAAAACAGATGTAAATTTGCCTTGTAAAAGTATAGTAATTTCTAGTCAATCTGAGCCGTTCATTAGGCGGATGATCTGACGGTAGAACTTATGTTTAGTTTAGGGTTTTTTGGCCCTAGAAGGCAACCCCTCTCTTTGTATGAGGGTATTGTATTTGAGGCGGTGATAGATGTGTATTCTGCGTGAGCGAGAAATAGAGAGGTGAGACTGTGAGAGAAAACAGAGGATATTACAGCGGATTTGATGTAGGTTGTGTCTCTTCATTTTGCTGGATAATAGAAAGGAAGGACTGGCTGTTTGAGGTGGACGTAGCCCAAACTGGGGACCACGTATATCTGTGTCTCTCTTGTTTTGTACGTTTTCTGTGTTTATATTTCTGCAATATTTTATGTGTTCCATTGCTCCGTAATATATAATTTTCTAACACTCTCTCCGCCGTTGATCTGGGCAAGGAGTAGATCAGTCCTTCAATGATGCACTTCGTTTATCGAAAGCCAACAAGAATTTTTTCACTTATTGACTTTGACCTAATCATATATGCATTGTATAACATAATTTCTAATGCCAAAGGTTTATAACCAAGAATTAATCCTGGTTAAGGAAATTAATCATTAATTAGCAAAATTTAATATTTTTCTAATGTGGCACTACTAGACTAGAAGCCTTTGCATTTATTTTTATATGAGAAGCCTTTGTTTTCTTTTGCTTCCTTAACATTTTATTTTTCTTTTGCCTTCTTTCTTTAGGGCAGCTAACTCCTATCATTTTATTGATATGGATGCCTATTAAATATAATATTACCCTAACATTTTAATTTTTCTTCCTTTTTCATCCATATCCTAACTTAAAATTTTGAATTTATTTTTGACTAATATGCTAACTTATCAAAACCAAATAATGTTACAACATCGGCTCCAGCTAGGGGCTACTTCCCCCTGTGGGATGCAGAGAACAAACAAGTCCAAGTGCCTTATGCTCGGGCTATGGAGTCTTTGCTGAAACAGCGACACACTTGCAAACTTTTTCAAAATAAAATGAACTCCCCGGATATTTACAGATGATGAATGGATGGATGAAAATCTAGTATTGGATATAATGTTTTAAGTATTTCCCATTGACTGGAAATAAGGAATACTCTCCTTCCAAATTTTGTAGGATGAATGTATTATTTCCTTTGTCTTCTGCAATGCTAAATGGACCAAACCAGAGGTTGTCAAATTTTGCATGCTTGCCTTTATCCTCCCTCCTTGTGTCCCATCTAAGTACCAGGTCACCTTTCTTGAAATTCCTTTCTCTGGCCTTTCTGTCAAACAACTCCTTCATCTTGTTTTGATATTTCCTTAGCTTGTACTGGATTTCATCCCTATCCTCATTCAACTCAATGATTTGATTTATCCTTCTTTAGAAATCATCTTTTTCTTCATAAGATTCTCGAAGGAATCTCATAACGTGTAAAGCTAAATGAGTGGGAAAAGTTGTTTCCTTACCATAGGCTAACTGGAAAGGAGACTTGCCTATCGACCTCTTAGAGGAAACTCTTGCCCAAATTGCAAGGATTAGATTATTGTCCCAACTCTTTTTATGGTCTTCAAGAGTCTTCTTAATGACCTTAACTAAGCTCTTGTTGGAGGACTCTACTAGCCCATGACTCTATGGATAGTATGGTGTAGAATGGTGTAATATAATTGAATACTTTTGACAGAACTCAATCATTTTAACACCGTTAAAAGATGTTGCATTATTTGTGACAATCTATTGAGGACATCCAAATCTTGATAAAATATTTTCCTCAAGGAATTTAATCACAATGGTATCAGTTGCATTTTTAATAGGTATAACCTCTACCCATTTGGTAAAATAGTATGTAGTAGTTAGAATCCATCTATGTTGATTACTTGATTGTGGATGAATTTCCACTATAAAGTCCAACCCCCATTGTAGAAAAGGAGCCTGAACCAATACTGGAACAAGAGGAAGTGTTGATAGTTTTTTTTTCCCTGAAAATATTTGACATTGTGTGCAACTTCTTACTCTTGCTCCAACTTCTTTAAAAAGTGTGGGCCAGTAGAAACCTGCCTTTAAAATTTTGTAGGTTGTTGCTCTCCAGGCATAGTGTCCACCACAAAACCCTGCATACAATTGATCTATAATTCCCTCTCTTTCATTTTCAGTTAAGAAAAGAATAACAATATTAAGAGAGTCTTTCCAGTATATATTAGCAATGATAATGCATCATTTCACTGCTTTAAGCTTCATAGCTTTACACTGTTTCAAGTCAAGTTCAGTTGCACATTGGAAATAGCTAAGAAACTGCACAATATCAGAGTACCAATCAGAAAGTAGATATTTTTTATCGATATGAACAAGAATGTCTTGATATGAAGAAAGAGTTTCTTGTGGATTCTCCCCTTCTGCAAAAGAGAGAGGTTCTTGTGGATTCTCCCCAGATGAAATTAAGGAAGGTTCTTGTGGATTCTCCCAAAATGAAATTGAGGAAGGTTCTTGTGGATTCTCCCCAGATGAAATTTCAGAAGTCATATTTATCCCTAATACTTTGCAATTGGATTCAGCTAACAATTTGGCAAAACCTTGACCTTTTACTAGCTTTGTGGTCTTAATCTCAAGGTCAAATTCAAGAATTTTAGCAATCCATCTCCTTCTTCTTCCATCAGTATCAGGTTGGGTCAAAACAGTTTTAACAACATGATTAGGGACATAGGTTGTAATGTGTGAATGCAAGACATAGGTTCTAAAGGCTTTGAGGGCTTGGATTAAGGCATAAGCTTGTTTTTCAATAATGTCATACCTAAGCTCAGAATCCCTCATGACTTTGGAAAAGAGGGCTATGGGCTGGTCATCACCATTTGTATTCTTTTGTAAAAGTACAGCTGCTAAGGTTGTCTCTGATGCAAAAGAAAATATGCTAAAAGGTGAAGAAATTAGGATTGGCTAATGTAGGGGCCTCAGATATATCCTTTTTGATCGGATCAAAAGCATATCTAGCAGAAACTATCCATTTCACTTAATTGTTTTTCTTTAGCATATCAATTATATCCTTTACTATCTCTACATAATTAGGGATAAATCTTCTGAGAAAAATTGTTTTCCCAAGGAAGGTTTGTATCTCTTTCTTGTTCCTTGGTAGAGATAGGGTCTGAATAGTTGAAACCCTCTTTGGGTCAATTATAACTCCCTCCTTGGAAATTATATACCCTAGTAATTTCCCTTCCTTTACAACAAATAAATATTTCTTCGAATTGATGGATATGCCAAATTTTCTGCACCTGACAAAAACCTTGCTCAAGTGTTTAAAATGATTTTCATCAGAATTAGAGAAAATAGTTAAATCATCTAGATAAATGACAGTAAATTCAAAGCCCCAAGGGTTAGCTCAACTGGTCGAATCCACGTTGTTAAAGTACCTCACCGATCGGGAGGTCATAAGGTCAATTCTCCTCGACGCCCTTGGGGTTAGGCTCAGCTACTAGGCCGCGGGGCTTGATCCCCTTCGAGGTTGATCAACTCAGTTCTTTCCTATGGGAAAAAAATGACACTAAATTTAGATGTTTTACCTACAAATTCTAGATCCATGGCTCTCTGGAAGGTGGCTCCAACATTTTTCAGTCCAAATGGCATCCTAGCATACATGAATGTACCCTAGGGAGTAGTAAAAGTAGTTTTGTCTTGGTCAACTTGACTCGCCATAATCTGGTTGTAACCAGAAAATCCATCTAGCATAGAAATCATATTTGCACCTGAAACTTTTTGAAGTAGATGATCCATTTTGGGCAATGGGTAGTTATCCTTTAAAGATGATTTTTTCAAATTTCGGAAGTCTACACATAGCCTAATTTCATCATTTTTCTTTCTGACAAGAACTAGGTTAGCTACCCAGGAAGAATACCTCAGAGGGACTATGATATGAGCATCAAGTAGCTTTTTAAGTTCTTTCTCAATAGTTGGAAGAAGTATTGGATTGGTTCTTCTTAGTTTTTGTTGGAAGGGTTTTGCTTCTGGTTTCAAAGGAATCTTTTGCTCAATTAAGGATGTATCATAAGTTTTCAATTCATTATAAGACCAGGAAAAAACATCTTTGTAATTTTTAATAAGATTCAAGTACTTGTTTTTAACATCCAAAGGCAAAGATGATGACAATTTAACAGTTTTCACTTCATTTAAAGTCCCAATATTGTATTCTTCGATTTCTTGTTCAGGTGAGTTAAACAAGGGGTTTTTGGAGACATCATAATTATCAAATAGTTTTTCCAATGGAACTAATCCCTTGGGAATAAAATTATTAGATAATTGAATGATCAAATGATCAAGAATTTTAGAACTGAATGGAGTTTCTGGGCTTTGTTGATTTGATTCTTGAACATATTTTTGATCTTCTTCAATTTGCATATTTGAGAATTCATCAATGACTTGAAGAAAAGATTTTAATTGTTCATCATCCTCAAAAATCTTCCAATGCTTAAGGTTATCATGAATTGATTGTCTATACTTGACTTGAATCTAGTATTCCAACAATACTAGCTCAGGGATTTTGAAAGAGCTTGTCGAAACAACAAGTGAATCAGCATGCATATTCTCATCTCTAGGTATAGCAGTTATGTTAAATCCTTGGAAGAAATTTCCAATTGTATCCCAAACTTCATTTCTATAGGACCTAAGTCTTGGGTGCTTTGTTTGACACAGGTTTCTAACCTGCTTCACTATTAGCTCAGAATTAGAAAAGACACTCAAATTTTGAACCTTTAGACTCTTAGCTAATTCAAGGCCAAGAAGAAATGCATCATACTCAGCCACATTATTGGTGACTTCAAATTCAAGTTTACATGACTGATTTATATTTTGTTTATTTGGTGAAATTAAAACAATTCCTACCTGTAGTGACCAATCTAGGGTGCTAGATTAGACTAGATTTAATATCAACCAAGGTAGGTAAACTTAGAGGCACGTGTCTAAAGTCTATAGACCTAAAAGGATCTCATCTACCTAACTAAGTGTCTACTATGACAGGCTACAGCACTCCTTTACAGGAGGTTGAAATATGTTTCCTCTCACACCCTAACACTCAGATCATCTAATTTAATTAACTATTCTAAAGAAACAGTGTGTCACTAGTCTGAGTTTTCAATCCTCTTACAAGGATATCATTCACAAATGCTCTTTCCAGCTAACACACTAAGCATTCATGAAAACCAAAAGCTCTTTTAAGCACACTGAAATTTAAATGCATGAAAACAGAGTCCACAGAGATACTTCGAAATTCAATGGTCAATCAAATCTTTTACAAGATATTGTTCAATAATCTAGCAATCGAATTCTCAAGCTATCACCATGAATATTACTTGCAAGAACTTCTAATCAAATCAATAAACTCATAGGCAAGAAAATAACATTAAACGCTATTCAACATTATTCAGATTTGAAAACACTATGGAAATGAAAATAAAAGTATACCAATCTCCACGTAGGGCCCGTCCATGCTTCAATGGCACACTTAGGAAACTTCAAGTGATGAAAATGTTAACGCATAAGCACTGTAATGGTAAAACGATGCCTGTAATTAAGTTCTGGAAATCAAATCACATGCAAGAGCAATGTTCTGGAAACAATACACAAGAACAACAACATTCTGGACAATACAATACGTAGTCCTTTTATCTGCTTGTCTCCTATCCTATATTCACTAACTTTCCCTCTATAATCAAATGTACATACATTATTATGCAGATGTTTCTGCTTTTACAAAAAGAGTGATTTTGGTCTTTTCTAATCTTAACTGATTTCAAAGCAAAACGAAATCAGTTTAGGAAACTCTGGCTTTTTGCTGCTTTTGTGACCAAAAAGGCTGGGTTTGACTAGCATTGACCATGTATCCAGGAGCTTTAGATTCGTTGTTGAATAGATCTTTCACCATGCATGTACATCCCAAATCACGTTCCTATCCTTTGTTTTGATTTTTCTGCCATGCCACGTGTCACATCATAAACCATTTACAGGAAGTCATGACATCCTATAATTTTGTTGAAAATTTCTATTTTTTAACATAAAAAATCACAAATTAAATTTAATGTAAAATAAAAACTATAATGCTTTGATTAATCAATTTCAATGGACTATGAGGGGTTTATGGGAGAAAATGATAGACAAATGATGGATTTCTAGAGGAAAAGGATGACAATGAAATGGTACCAACATCTCCCCCAAGCTCAATGATTTAGCATGTCATCATGCTAATCCTGATGTGCTCCCTTTATACTCTGTTCCTGCTTGTGCCTCTTCCGCTTGTAGCAATGCATCTATATTCTTCTGAGCTTGGGCATTCTTCTGGACATGGAGCTCATGCTTCATATTCTTGTATTTTTCTTTGAGAGATTTCTTTTGAGTATACCATTTGGTTGCCCATTTGCAAATGTCGGTTTGTTCAGTCTTGAGTTCTTTGATTTTCTCCTTCAGCTTCTCATTTTTCTGCTGAGTCTTCTTGCTCTGAACTCTCAACATTTCATTCTCCTTCTTGATGACATTTTCTAGCATCTTTGCCTCCATCAATTCCTCTTTTAGCTTTTCAATTTGTTTTTTAACCTCCTTTGTTTCTTGTTTGCAGGTGTTGGCTCTTTCCCTTGTCCATTGTTACTCTCAACTTCCATTTCTACTTCCGATCCTAGCTGTGAATGAGCACTACTCTCAATGTCCATTGGTGCATTTGCATTTGACTCTGGTTGATCATCTTGTGTTTGGGTCTTTTGTATTCTCCTTGATCTTCTCATATAAGTAGTGAAGATTTTGTCTTGCTCAATTTTTTGGGCAGCTTCTTGCCTCATCCTTCTTGTCCTCACACTACTGCTGTGTGGAGGAACATTGCTTGACTTGCACGCAGGGGTTTCCTCATCAATATCAAGCATAAACTCTGTACGCTCTTGTTATTCCTGTTCATCTTCTCCATCTTTGATTTGATTAGCAACCAAAAATTCTTTCCATGTTTTTCCCCTCCTCTACACTTCAAATTCAATTAGAATTTTAATCAACCCAAAATGATACAAACTTTTATCTTCATTACCTTTTGTTTTTGAATAGTTTTTGACATCTTAGTCAAACTTTGTAAGAGGAAATAGGGTAGACTAATGGTGCATTGCCCTTTTAAGTGCAACGGGAGTTTGATGTGATATAGATATACTATGTTGTAACGACCTTCACACGTAACAAATTTCTGAATAATGTACACCATTTCATCCCATGGGTGCATCAGCCAGCTTCTAGGGACACCCTTTTTCTAGTTGACAGAGGAAACCCTCGACCTAGACATAAACTGAGTCCATGATTTTTCCTTAAATTGTTTTGTTTTGAAATATTTTTCCCCTTCTGGACTGATTCCCAAGGTTTGTGCTATGGTATCCTCTGAAATCCTAAAAGAGAAGTTGCCTATCAATGCTTTCTCTCCATTAAATGTTAATGCAAACTGCTTGGTCACTTCTTCATTGTTCCCATTAAATTTCTCTAGGAAGGATAACCATTTCTTTTCCCTTAAAATCGTAATACAGTCATCATGATATTGGGAACTATCAAATGTCTCAGGCCCTGCTCTATTGGTCATTTTGAAAAAGAAATTCTTGTTCTAACCTTTTTTTTTATGCTTCAATAATTCAATAAGGGTCTCTCGATTTGTTACCTTTGTTATGCGCTCCACTTAACCGACTTGGTAGCGCCCTCTGTTCTCGGGGTCTCCTTCTTCAATTTCTTGGGCATCGACCGGATTCACGTCCTCGGATTATGGGCGGAGGTAGAAACTCGTGGTGAGCCTATTTACTATGCTCTCCCTTTGTAGCGCCTGTTGTCTCGGCCTTCTTTGAAATCACAGAGTTTGAATCACTAATATGGTAACACCCTTTTACGAACTAAGAGTTTTATGAAATGAGACTTAACAACCAACCTTACCCAAATCACTATAATGATAATGCAGAGCGCATTCACATCATAAAGACAGAGGAGTTGTACTGGTTTACATAGGTACAATCATGAGAACGCCATATACATATAAGGAGTGTTGGAATGATGATAATGGATAGATGTTGCATGAGTTGACTTGGGTCAAACAATCATTTTATAACTTGGTCAATTCAAAAATGAATGAAATCATTTAACACTTGTCTCTCCAATGATTCACCACTTGTCCATTACTTGTTGGTACTTGGCCGATTGGAAAGATGATGGATCGATGACAAGGTTTAAAGGGTCGTGTAGGAAAAGATTTAAAAATCGTAGGAGGAATATGGCAATAGGCTAAAGTGTGTTGGGAAATGATAGCAGAGTTGAGTAGTTAGGAATTTTACAAGGGTGATGGGTATAGGGGTGTTTTTGAAATTGATCATAAGCAATCATAATCATCATATTTAACACTAAAATAATTCAGGAATTTTAAATGTTAAAAATAAAAATTACAACAATACATTACACTTGTTGGTTGACCAAAAGTTGAGTTGGCATGCATAGGTAGGACTGATCTTCATTGTCCAGATATGACTAATCTTCACTGTCCATAACAGGTCCCTCTGAAATCTAAAGAATGTTTGTGCATCTTCCTTGATCCTTGGTGTTGATGTAGCCTTGATGATGAGCAACCTTTGAAAACTCTGTTGAAACTTTGTTGAAGTAGCCTGATGTAACTTGAATGCAGTCTTTAACAGGTCCCTTTGATGTTTGTTGAACGGGTCCCTCTAATATTGGTGCTAGTAACATAGTCTTCTGAACAGATCCCACTACATATTGCTTGAACAGGTCCCTCTAATTAGAACAAAAACAAAAACAGCTCCTTTATTGAAACACTGAAGTACTGAAACAAATTCTTTGAAGATTTACAAATGAGGAGATGAGATATGGAAAACAAAATGTTGATGCTTCTCCCCCACTAAATCTTTGACTTGTCCTCAAGTCATTATTGAAGCAAAGAACCAAACAGTAAACAAATAGAACAAGGAATTCTTACCAGCCAAAGGATTGGTTTTCAAGTAAGAATTCTGGGTTAGAGTGTGCCAGAGTCTGGTTTTCACATCTAAACCATAATTTTTTAATTTTTTTCTATTTTATAGCCACTAAAACCATCAAGAAAAAAGAATGATGATTTCCCAGCTAATGTGTCTAGCACTTGGTCAATAAATGGTAGCGGGAAATAATCTTTGAGGGTTGCTTTGTTCAATTGTTTGTAATCAACACAAATCCTCCACTTGCCATTTTTCTTGGGTACTACAACCAATGGGGATACCCACTGACTTTCAGAGATAGGATAGATAAAATTGACTTTCAACAGTTTTTGTAATTCCTCTCTAACAATATCCTGAAGCATGGGATTCGTTCGTCTCTGCGGTTGCCTCACTGGTTTGATATTACTATCCGTATAAATGTGGTGAGTGCATGTTTCAGGGTGAATTCTGTGCATATCGGTGTAGCCCCAAGCAAATTCTTTCTGGTATTTCCTCAATAATTGTATCAATTCTTCCTCCTAAGATGAGTCTAGGTGAGTGCCAATATTCAAAGCTTTTCCTAGACTAATCTCTATGGTCTTGCTCTGTGTGTTTGTGATAGATTGGATAGGAAAAATGTTCTGAAATGTTGTTTGCAAGGAATGAATGGTGCATGTTTCCTGAAAATTTTGTGCCAAAATTTCATCTGTAGCATGGTATTGGTCATTTCTCAATTCTTTGGAAATATCAGGTTGAGAAAGGAACAATTCTACCAAATCGTCATTATTATGTTCTTGAAAATCATATATTTGGTTGATGCTGAAAACAGATTGAACTTCTGCCTTATCATTGTATTTATCATCAAGCCATAAATTGTGTGCTACTGCTGGTGATTGTGCTGATGGGTAAAGAGTGAGTTGTTTTCTTTCAGTTCCTCGTGAAATGGTCATGTTACCCGATCTACATCCTATGAATGAATCAACAGTTGCTAACCATAGTCTACCAAGGATGATAGGGTGTCCTCCTAAATTGGATTTTGGTTGAACAACTAAAAAGTCCACTGGATACTCCCAAGAGTCCAGTGAAACAATTATGTCCTCCAAAATCCCTTCAGGAATCACTTTAGACCTATCAGCGAGTTCTAGAACAATTGTTGTGTGCTGCAAGTCTGTGAGCTGGAGTGTTTTCATTGTTTCAAGAGTCATCACATTTATTGTGGCCCCAAGGTAAATTAAGGTGTTTGGAATATGTATGTTGTTAATGATTGTAGTGACTCTGGGAATACCAGGATCAACATACTTTTCCATTGAAATGGTGTTTGTCATAAGGCTAGCTAAATGTCCAATAACATGAATAGTTCGTGGATCAACTCTTTTCCTGGTAGGCTTCTTAAGGCACAGTTCTCTGATGGCTTTAGTATATATGGGAATGTCTTTTATGGCTTGTAGTAGTGGAATTTTTATATAGAAATTATTTAGCTCATCTAAAACATCAAACTGTGGTATAGACATGGGAAGTTTTGTTTGGACCAATCTGTCTGGAAAAGGTGGTGGATGCAACAGTTGCATTTGTTTATTTTTGATGTCATCATTTTGTTTTCTTTGAGTTGGAGTTTCATTTTCATTTTCTTCATTTTCTTCTTGTTTATAAGTTGTTGGATATTTTTTGTGAAGTACCTTACCAGACCTTAAATTGATGTTTTGCAAAGGTAATGTTGGATATGATGGTCCCTCATCTACATTATAAGCTGGTCTCTCTATTCTGTTATTTGGATTTGGTACAGGTTGAGCAGTGATTTGAGTAGGTCTAGGAGGTTGTTGGTTAGATGGAAGTTGTAATTGTGGTGGATTTATTGGTGGAGGAGTAGGCAATGCTTGTTGAGTGGGTTGGGGTTGATGTTGGTAAACAACTTGCTGTTGAGGATATTGCTGATATCGTTGAGGATATGGCGAATATGGCTAAGGATACTATTCATATGGCTGCGAATATGGTTGGTATGGTTGAGGATATGGTTGATATTGTTGAGTATTGCTGAGATGGTCTCCATTGTTGTTGTGGGTAATTTTGGTGCTGCCATGGCATGGGTACATTCCATGAATTCTGAGCATACATCTGATCTTGTGCAAGAAATTGCAAATTATGGTTTGGGAACATACCTTGAGGTGGAGGTCTTGGTTGCCATGGTCTCTTTGCGCCCATGAAATACACATTCTCCATATCTTTGTTAGCTGCCACATTACAATTCTGCAAAATCTTGACTTTAGAGCAATGAAATATATATGGTTTTCAGTACAAAAGGCACAAACTTGAATGTTTTCTAATGGGCAGTCTTTTAAGGCATGTTTCTTCCGGCATTTTGGACAAAAGACAGCCATTGTTTGATCTTCCTCTTCTTGTCTTTTCTTGGCTTTGAGAGTGTCAATTTGAGTTCCTAGGGTACTTAATAGATCTGTTTTGAATTCTTCTAACAAATTTCCTATTTTAGCTCTTGTGACACTTGCTGAAGTAGATTTTGTGGCTTTGGATGATATGGCACTTTTTCCAATTTTGGCTTTGCTCCTAGAATACTTTTCACATAAATCAGCAATTTCTTCGAAAGGTAAGGTGGAAATATCACCTTTTCCCATCAAATTAAGATCATCTAAGCATTCCTCTTGAATGCCCTTCAAAAATATTGTTCGAATGAGATCAAGAGTCATGGATCGATGTTTTGATTTTTGTAAATTGTAAGCAAATTGTTCCAAGTACTCCTCTAGATTTTCATTCTCTTGTTGATTCATCCTAAAGATATCATCTTTAGAATCTTTCGATCTACAATAAGGTTGGTATTTCTTTAGGAATATTCTTCTCATGCCATCCCAATCAGTTATTGCATGTTCACCAAGTCCCATGAACCATCTTAGTGCTGATGCTTTTAATGTTGTTGGGAAGAGTCTAAGCCTATGAGCATCATCTGTGTAACAATATGTTCGACATACAATGTCAAACTCAAACAAGAATGAATCTGGATCTTCTGAAGCCATGCCATAAAAGTTTGGTAACACAGAAGGAGGTATGTTTTTCATTTTTATTTCCTCATCATGACTATCTTCTGGTTCTTGAATATGAAATTTAAAGGTAGACTCTTCCTCCTCTCTTTGATCTTGTTGTTGTTCAGGAGTGGGTCTTCTTGCTGATCCTCCTCCTTCCTCAGCCATTTTGATAGATTCCTCTAGTGATTTAATTGCTTGTTCAGTGTCACTTGTTCCAAAGAGAAGTTGTTCTAGAGATTGTTGGGTTATTTTTCTACTTTCTCTTTTTGTAGAGGATTCAGGGAGATGCTTCTTCTATGATTCGTGTGCCAATAGGATGTGTCTCTCAATAAGT
Source organism: Pinus taeda (assembly GCA_000404065.3). Taxonomy (NCBI): domain Eukaryota; kingdom Viridiplantae; phylum Streptophyta; class Pinopsida; order Pinales; family Pinaceae; genus Pinus; species Pinus taeda. Next base: position 97,999 of record APFE031555281.1, read on the forward strand.
GTAAGTCTTTGGCCTTATTTGTGTTTATCCTCTAATTTTTGTATGGTGACTTTCTCAGCTAGTGTTGTGTGTTCAATTTTTCCTAAAGGGTCTGCTCCTAGTGGTAGGTTAGTTTTTGGATGGGGGGTTTTTATGAATCTACCTTTATTATCTCTAGATCTAGCATAAGCAAAACATGACTTCAAAAGGACAATTAAAATCAAATCTATGTTTTTTTGTCTGTGTTTTCGTTTATTTAAAATATATATATATTATATATATATAATATATATATATAATATTAAATATATATATTTATATATATATATAATATATTTTGAAATCTCTAACTACGCCTCCCGGCAACGCACCAAAATGTAGTGGGCCAATCTAGGTGCTAGATTATACTAGATTTATATACCAATAGGTAAAACTTAGAGGCACGTGTCTAAAGTTTATAGACCTAAAAGGATCTCATCTACCTAACTAAGTGTCTACTGTGACAGGCTACAGCACTCCTTTACAGGAGGTTGAAATATGTTTCCTCTCACACCTTAACACTCAGATCATCTAATTTAATTAACTATTCTAAAGATACAGCGTGTCACTAGTCTGAGTTTTCAATCCTCTTACAAGGATATCATTCACAAAAGCTCTTTCCAGCTAACACACTAAGCATTCATGAAAACCAAAAGCTATTTTAAGCACACCGAAATTTAAATGCATGAAAACAGAGTCCACAGAGATACTTCGAAATTCAATGGTCGATCAAATCTTTTACAAGATATTGTTCAATAATCTATCAATTGAATTCTCAAGCTATCACCATGAATATCACTTGCAAGAACTTCTAATAAAATCAATAAACTTACAGGCAAGAAAATAACATTAAACGCTATTCAACACTATTTAGATTCGAAAACGCTATGGAAATGAAAATAAAAGTATACCAATCTCCACGTAGGGCCCGTCCATGCTTCAATGGCACACTTAGGAAACTTCAAGTGATGAAAACGTTAACGCATAAGCACTGTAATGGTAAAATGATGCCTGTAATTAAGTTCTGGAAATCAAATCACATGCAAGAGCAATGTTCTAGAAACAATACACAAGAACAACAATGTTCTGGACAATACAATATGCAGTCCTTTTATCTGCTTGTCTCCTATCCTATATTCACTAACTTTCCCTCTATAATCGAATGTACATACATTATTATGCAGATGTTTTTGCTTTTACAAAAAGAGTGATTTTTGTCTTTTCTAATCTTAACTGATTTCCAAAGCAAAATGAAATCAGTTTAGGAAACTCTGGCTTTTTGCTGCTTTTGTGACCAAAAAGGCTGGGTTTGACTAGCATTGACCATGTATCTAGGAGCTTTAGATTCACTGTTGAATAGATATTTCACCATGTATGTACATCCCCAATCACGTTCCTATCCTTTGTTTTGATTTTTCTGCCATGCCATGTGTCACATCATAAACCATTTACAGGAAGTCATGACATCGTGTGATTTTGTTGAAAATTTCTAATTTTTAACATAAAAATTCACAAATTAAACTTAATGTAAAATAACAACTATAATTCTTTAATTAATCAATTTCAATGGACTATGAGGGGTTTATGGGAGAAAATGATAGACAAATTATGGATTTCTAGAGGAAAAGTATGGCAATGAAATGGTACCAACACTACCCATGCTCCTTCTTTTGAGCAAGAGCCATCAAAATAAAGTTTCCAGATATTTGATTCTACAATTTTAGGTTTAGAAACTGTATTCTCGATGGCAAGTTGAATATTTAATGAATTTTGCAATGATAACTAAAAGAAATCAAAATCCCGATCTACTGCATAGATGGGGTGGATATTTTCTTGATCAGACCTACAAACAGTACAGTGGAATCTAACTTCCCTATATAACCTTAAATGTTCACCTCCATAGACTGGAATAGTAGCAAAAAAAATGTCCATCTGATGTGATCCTCCAAGTTTAGCACAACATGATCTAGATAGAAGCATGCCAAACTTGGCAGGAATATCAGTGACAACTATGTCTAAAACTATACTCTTGATAGGTCTCTGGGCTAAGGTCACAACTAGGTCTTTGATCAGTCCTAAGCATGGTACTTTCTTTGAATCAAAGGTGTAGAGGTCATGATAAGAACGAGTAACTTGTAACTGGCGCTGGTCCATAATTACTTTTGGCATAAGGTTATGAGAAGCTCCTGCGTCCAACATGCATTTATACAAAATAAAGTCATGTACATTTAAAGTTACATAAAAGTGTGGAACAATGTCATCAATCATATCAAAACTGGGGCCAAAAACTAATGATGGTTTTTCATCTAGTAGACTAATAATATCTCCCTCAGCATCTACACTAGAGGCTTGTATCCATTTAGATACTTGATTTTTGTAACCAGGGTTCTTAGAGAGTTTGGCTAAGTGGATAGGATTCTTGACCAT
>APFE031555281.1:100453-140870 GCA_000404065.3 Pinus taeda
TGTGCGGTCAATGCTGGTCAAACCCCAACCTTTTGGTCACAAAGGCAGTAAAAAGCCATGGTTTCCCAAACCGGTTTCATTTTGTTTTTGGAAATTGGTTTAGATTAGAAAGGACCAAAAATCACTCTTTTGTAAAAGCAGAAACATTTGCTTAATGAATGTACATTCGATTTAGATAGGGACAGGCAGATAAAGACTGTGTATTGTTTTGTTTCAAGGATAATTCCGATTACGATTATTATCTCTGTGTATTGTTTGAGAACAGAACTCTTGTATGTGATTGCAATCTTCAGAACTTAATTACAGTGACTGTGTTAATCGAACAATGTTTATGCGTTAATACTCTCGTTGCTTGAGGTTAATTCAGTGTGCCATTGAAGCGTGGACGGGCCCTACGCAGATTGATATACTGTTAATTTCATTTGCATAGCGTTTTTGAATTTGAATAGAGTGCATAGTGTTGAGTGTTATTTCCATGCCTATGATTTTATCGATTTGATTAGAAATTCTTGCAAATGGTATTTATGGTGATAGCTTAAAAGATTTTATTGTTAGATCATTGAACCATATCTTGTAAGAGATTTGATCCATCATTAGATTTTAAAGCATCTCCATAAACTCTGTTTTCATGCATTTCAAATTCAGTGTGCTTTTGATTTTTCATGAATGCTTAAGTGTTAACTAGACAGAGCTTTTGTGCATAGCATCCTTGTAAGAGGATTAAAATCTCAGTCTAGCATTACACTGTATCTTTAGGATAGTTAGATAAATTATGTGATCTGAGTGTCAAGGTGAGAGGAAACATATTTTAACCTCCTGTAAAGGAGTGCTGTAGCCTGTCACACTAAGCACTTAGTTAGGAATCCTTTTATGTATATAGACTTTAGACACATGCCTCTAAGTCTACCTACCTTGGTTGATAATAAATATAGTCTAATCTAGCACCCTAGATTGGCCACTACATTTTGGATTATTTTAATTTTTTTTTTTTAATAATATTTTTTTTTTTTTTTTAATGAAATGAAAGGAACTAAGGTAGAGATACTACAGCTGAGGGCTGCAATATCTCAACCTCCTTTTGCTGAGATACAGTTTGAAGAAAATCCTCTTTGGTGATGGGCTTATGATAGAGTTTCAACCTATGGCCATTGACAAGAAAGGGGTGACCTTCTTCATCAATGGTAATAAGCTTGACTAACCCATTCTCATAAACTTGAACTATTTCATATGGGCTCATCTAATGTGTGGTAAATTTGGCTTTATGATCTCTGAATTTAGAGTCAAATAGTAAAGCCCAGTCGCCTTCTTTGAACTGTTTCTTTTTGATATGTGCATCATGCCATTGCTTCCTTTGTTTCTGCATTAGGAGTGTTGTCTCCTTTGCTTGCTGCCTCATTTCATCTAGCTAGTTCAACTGCTGAATTCTTTCTTGTTGTGCTTCATTAAGATCAATTCCTAAATTTGCAACCATCTTATAAGTATGTATTTGAAATTCAATAGGAAGCATTACCTCTTTGCCATACACCAACTGATATGGTGTAAATCCTGTAGTATTCTTCCACGTGATTCTATAAGCCCAGAGTGCATCTTTGAGCTTCTCTTCCTAATTCATTCTGTTCGTTCCTACGGTCTTAGTGATAATTCCTTCCAATGTTTTATTTGTGGATTCCACCTGGCCATTGGCCTGTGGATGGTAAGGTGTACTTCTTCTGTGCATGATTTGATATTTTTCTGTGATGTCCTTAACTAAGTTTGAAGTAAACTGAGTACCTTGATCTGTCACTATCTCCCTTGGTACTCCATACCTTACAAAAATTTCTTCAAAAAGGAAGTTTACCACTATTTGCTCAGTTGCCCGGACTAGTGCTTTGGCTTCAGCCCATTTTGTCATGTAATCAGTACATACTAGGATGTAGTTCTTACCTTTGGAAGTTGGATTGATGGGTCCTATGAAATCTAGAGCCCATTTTTCAAATGGCTCTAGGTGTACTTGAGGATGAAGTGGCATCTCATCTGTAGCTGTTGGCCTACCCATTCTTTGACAGCTATCACAACTCTTCATGTACTTCTTGGAATCCTTAAAAATAGATGGCCAGTAATATCCAAGACTAAGAATCTTGAATGTTGTTCTTTTAGCTGCAAAATGCCCACCACATGATTCATCATGGTAAGATTTTAAAATATCAATTATTTCATCATTTCTTACACATCGTCTAATAATCATATCATAACCAGTGTAAAATAAATCTCCATTAACCCATGAGTATCGAGCACTTTGTTTGATTAGCCTCTTCTTTTCCTTTGGAGTAAAATATGGAGGTGTTCTTCCCGTGGACAAATAATTGGCCAAGTCATCATACCAAGGATTCACTATTGAAATTGCAAATAAATTTTCATCTGGAAAAGAATCTTCAACTGGAACAACCTCACCTGGATTTTGCAGTCTAGAAAGAAAATCTGCCACCTGTTTCTCCTTACCTGGTCTATCTAACAGTGTGTTGTTAAATTCATGTAATAATAAAACCATCTCGTAACTATGCCACTAGTTACTGGTTTATTCATTAAATGCTTAATGGAAGAATGGTCAGTATGTACAAAAACCTCATAACGAGTTATATAATGTCAGAATTTATTCATAGCATGTATGATTGCAAGCATTTCTTTTTATGTGACTGTGTAGTTTAATTTTGCAGGTGTTAGATTTTTACTAATGAAATAGATGGCATAATGACAAGACTCCTCTTTTTGGCTTAATGAGGCACCTACTGCAGTATCAGATGCATCTGTAAAGATGTGAAATGGTAGGTTCCGATTAGGTCCTTTTAAAATTGGTGTGGTTGATAACTTTTCTTTGAGTGTTTCAAATGCTTGCTGACAATTATCATTCCAGTTGAAAGGTGCATCTTTGGCTAGAAGCTTAAACAAAGGTAAATCTATTCTTCTAAAATGTTCAATAAATCTTCTGTAATAGCTTGCATACCCGAGAAAACTTCTTACCTCTTTTTGAGTCTTTGGAATTGGCAACTTGACAATGATCTGGATTTTTGATGGATCAACTTTAATGCCTTGAGAAGAAATATAGTGTCCTAATACTATCCCTTCATTTAACATCATAAAACACTTTTCGTTGCTCGGACAGATTAGCTTCAATACATCTCTTCAAAACTTTTTCAAGATTCGCTAATGCATGCTCAAATGAATCACCATACACTGAAAAATCATCCGTATAAACTTCAACACAATTATGAACTAAATCAGCAAAAATAGCTAATACAACTCTCTGAAATGTAGCTGGAGCATTGCAAAGTCCAAATGGCAAAACATTATAAGCATAGGTGCCCCAGGGACAAGTAAAAGTGGTTTTGTCTTGGTCCTCTAAGGCTATCCTGATCTGGTTGTAGCCACTGAAACCATCAAGAAAAGAGAATGATGATTTCCCAGCTAATGTGTCTAGCACTTGGTCAATAAATGGTAGTGGGAAATAATCTTTGAGGGTTGCTTTGTTCAATTGTCTGTAGTCAACACAAATCCTCCACTTACCATTTTTCTTGGGCACTACTACCAATGGGGATACCCACTGATTGTTAGAGATAGGATAGATAAAATTGACTTTCAACATTTTTTGTAATTCCTCTCTAACAATGTCCTGAAGCATGGGATTCATTTGTCTTTGCGGTTGCGTCACTGGTTTGATATTACTATCTGTATAGATATGGTGAGTGCATGTTTCAGGGTGAATTCCATGCATATCATTGTAGTCCCAAGCAAATGCTTTCTGGTATTTTCTCAATAATTGAGTCATCCTCCTGATATGAGTCTAGGTGAGTGCCAATATTCAAAGTTTTTCCTGGACTAATCTCTATGGTCTTGCTCTGTGTGTTTGTGATAGATTGGATAGGAAAAATGTTGTGAAATGTTGTTTGCAAAGAATGAACGGTGCATGTTTCCTGAAAATTTTGTGCCAAAATTTCATGTGTAGCATGGTATTGGTCATTTCTCAAATCTTTGGAAACATCAGGTTGAGAAAGGAGCAATTCCACCAAATCATCATTTTTATGTTCTTGAAAATCATAGATTTGGTTGATGCTAAAAACAGATTGAACTTCTGCCTTATCATTGCATTTATCATCAAGCCATAAGTTGTGTGCTACTGCTGGTGATTGTGCTGATGGGTAAAGAGTGTGTTGTTTTCTTTCAGTTCCTCGTGAAATGATCATATTGCCCGATCTACATCCTATGAATGCATCAACAGTTGCTAACCATGGTCTACCAAGGATGATAGGATGTCCTCCTAAATTGGATTTTGGCTGGAGAACTAAAAAGTCCACTGGATACTCCCAAGAGTCCAGTGAAATAATTATGTCCTCCAAAATCCCTTCAATAATCACTTTAGACCTATTGGCGAGTTCTAGAACAATTGTTATGTGCTGCAAGTTTGTGAGATGGAGCGTTTTCATGGTTTCAAGAGTCATCACATTTATTGCGGCCCCAAGGTTAATTAAGGTGTTTGGAATATGTATGTTGTTAATGATTGTAGTGACTCTGGGAATACCAGGATCAACATACTTTTCCATTAAAATGGTGTTTGTCATAAGGCCAGCTAAATGTCCAATAACATGAATAGTTTGTGGATCAACTCTTTTCCTGGTAGGCTTCTTGAGGCAAAGTTCTTTGATGGCTTTAGTATATATGGGAATGTCTTTTATGGCTTGTAGTAGTGGAATTTTTATACAGACATTATTTAGCTCATCTAAAACATCAAACTGTGGTATAGACATGGGAAGTTTTGTTTGGACCAATCTGTCTGGAAAAGGTGGTGGATGCAACAATTGCATTTGTTTATTTTTGATGTCATCATTTTGTTTTCTTTGAGTTGGAGTTTCATTTTCATTTTCTTCATTTTCTTCTTGTTTATAAGTTGTTGGATATTTTTTGTGAAGTACCTTACCAGACCTTAAATTGATGTTTTGCAAAGGTAATGTTGGATATGATGGTCCCTCATCTACATTATAAGCTGGTCTCTCTATTCTGTTATTTGGATTTGGTACAGGTTGAGCAGTGATTTGAGTAGGTCTAGGAGGTTGTTGGTTAGATGGAAGTTGTAATTGTGGTGGATTTATTGGTGGAGGAGTAGGCAATGCTTGTTGAGTGGGTTGGGGTTGATGTTGGTAAACAACTTGCTGTTGAGGATATTGCTGATATCGTTGAGGATATGGCGAATATGGCTAAGGATACTATTCATATGGCTGCGAATATGGTTGGTATGGTTGAGGATATGGTTGATATTGTTGAGTATTGCTGAGATGGTCTCCATTGTTGTTGTGGGTAATTTTGGTGCTGCCATGGCATGGGTACATTCCATGAATTCTGAGCATACATCTGATCTTGTGCAAGAAATTGCAAATTATGGTTTGGGAACATACCTTGAGGTGGAGGTCTTGGTTGCCATGGTCTCTTTGCGCCCATGAAATACACATTCTCCATATCTTTGTTAGCTGCCACATTACAATTCTGCAAAATCTTGACTTTAGAGCAATGAAATATATATGGTTTTCAGTACAAAAGGCACAAACTTGAATGTTTTCTAATGGGCAGTCTTTTAAGGCATGTTTCTTCCGGCATTTTGGACAAAAGACAGCCATTGTTTGATCTTCCTCTTCTTGTCTTTTCTTGGCTTTGAGAGTGTCAATTTGAGTTCCTAGGGTACTTAATAGATCTGTTTTGAATTCTTCTAACAAATTTCCTATTTTAGCTCTTGTGACACTTGCTGAAGTAGATTTTGTGGCTTTGGATGATATGGCACTTTTTCCAATTTTGGCTTTGCTCCTAGAATACTTTTCACATAAATCAGCAATTTCTTCGAAAGGTAAGGTGGAAATATCACCTTTTCCCATCAAATTAAGATCATCTAAGCATTCCTCTTGAATGCCCTTCAAAAATATTGTTCGAATGAGATCAAGAGTCATGGATCGATGTTTTGATTTTTGTAAATTGTAAGCAAATCGTTCCAAGTACTCCTCTAAACTTTCATCCTCTTGTTGATTCATCCTAAAGATATCATCTTTAGAATCCTTTGATCTACAATAAGGTTGGTATTTCCTTAGGAATATTCTTCTCATGCCATCCCAATCAGTTATTGCATGCTCACCAAGTCCCATGAACCATCTTAGTGCTAATGCCTTTAATGTTGCTGGGAAGAGTCTAAGCCTATGGGCATCATCTGTGTAACAATATGTTCGACATACAATGTCAAACTCAAACAAGAATGAATCTGGATCTTCTGAAGCCATGCCATAAAAGTTTGGTAACACAGAAGGAGGTATGTTTTTCATTTTTATTTCCTCATCATGACTATCTTCTGGTTCTTGAATATGAAATTTAAAGGTAGACTCTTCCTCCTCTCTTTGATCTTGTTGTTGTTCAGGAGTGGGTCTTCTTGCTGATCCTCCTCCTTCCTCAGCCATTTTGATAGATTCCTCTAGTGATTTAATTGCTTGTTCAGTGTCACTTGTTCCAAAGAGAAGTTGTTCTAGAGATTGTTGGGTTATTTTTCTACTTTCTCTTTTTGTAGAGGATTCAGGGAGATGCTTCTTCTATGATTCGTGTGCCAATAGGATGTGTCTCTCAATAAGTGTAAGTCTTTGGCCTTATTTGTGTTTATCCTCTAATTTTTGTATGGTGACTTTCTCAGCTAGTGTTGTGTGTTCAATTTTTCCTAAAGGGTCTGCTCCTAGTGGTAGGTTAGTTTTTGGATGGGGGGTTTTTATGAATCTACCTTTATTATCTCTAGCTAGGCATAAGCAAACATACTTCTAAAAATGACACATTAAATCAATGGCTATGTTTTGTTTTTGTGCTTTTCGTTTATTAAAATATATATATATATATATATATTATATATATATAATATTTATATATATTATATATATATATTATACTTATATATATTTTGAAATCCTCTAACTACGCCTCCCCGGCAACCGCACCAAAATGTAGTGGCCAATCTAGGGTGCTAGATTATACTAGATTTAATATCAACCAAGGTAGGTAAACTTAGAGGCACGTGTCTAAAGTTTATAGACCTAAAAGGATCTCATCTACCTAACTAAGTGTCTACTGTGACAGGCTACAGCACTCCTTTACAGGAGGTTGAAATATGTTTCCTCTCACACCTTAACACTCAGATCATCTAATTTAATTAACTATTCTAAAGATACAGCGTGTCACTAGTCTGAGTTTTCAATCCTCTTACAAGGATATCATTCACAAAAGCTCTTTCCAGCTAACACACTAAGCATTCATGAAAACCAAAAGCTATTTTAAGCACACCGAAATTTAAATGCATGAAAACAGAGTCCACAGAGATACTTCGAAATTCAATGGTCGATCAAATCTTTTACAAGATATTGTTCAATAATCTATCAATTGAATTCTCAAGCTATCACCATGAATATCACTTGCAAGAACTTCTAATAAAATCAATAAACTTACAGGCAAGAAAATAACATTAAACGCTATTCAACACTATTTAGATTCGAAAACGCTATGGAAATGAAAATAAAAGTATACCAATCTCCACGTAGGGCCCGTCCATGCTTCAATGGCACACTTAGGAAACTTCAAGTGATGAAAACGTTAACGCATAAGCACTGTAATGGTAAAATGATGCCTGTAATTAAGTTCTGGAAATCAAATCACATGCAAGAGCAATGTTCTAGAAACAATACACAAGAACAACAATGTTCTGGACAATACAATATGCAGTCCTTTTATCTGCTTGTCTCCTATCCTATATTCACTAACTTTCCCTCTATAATCGAATGTACATACATTATTATGCAGATGTTTTTGCTTTTACAAAAAGAGTGATTTTTGTCTTTTCTAATCTTAACTGATTTCCAAAGCAAAATGAAATCAGTTTAGGAAACTCTGGCTTTTTGCTGCTTTTGTGACCAAAAAGGCTGGGTTTGACTAGCATTGACCATGTATCTAGGAGCTTTAGATTCACTGTTGAATAGATATTTCACCATGTATGTACATCCCCAATCACGTTCCTATCCTTTGTTTTGATTTTTCTGCCATGCCATGTGTCACATCATAAACCATTTACAGGAAGTCATGACATCGTGTGATTTTGTTGAAAATTTCTAATTTTTAACATAAAAATTCACAAATTAAACTTAATGTAAAATAACAACTATAATTCTTTAATTAATCAATTTCAATGGACTATGAGGGGTTTATGGGAGAAAATGATAGACAAATTATGGATTTCTAGAGGAAAAGTATGGCAATGAAATGGTACCAACACTACCCATGCTCCTTCTTTTGAGCAAGAGCCATCAAAATAAAGTTTCCAGATATTTGATTCTACAATTTTAGGTTTAGAAACTGTATTCTCGATGGCAAGTTGAATATTTAATGAATTTTGCAATGATAACTAAAAGAAATCAAAATCCCGATCTACTGCATAGATGGGGTGGATATTTTCTTGATCAGACCTACAAACAGTACAGTGGAATCTAACTTCCCTATATAACCTTAAATGTTCACCTCCATAGACTGGAATAGTAGCAAAAAAAATGTCCATCTGATGTGATCCTCCAAGTTTAGCACAACATGATCTAGATAGAAGCATGCCAAACTTGGCAGGAATATCAGTGACAACTATGTCTAAAACTATACTCTTGATAGGTCTCTGGGCTAAGGTCACAACTAGGTCTTTGATCAGTCCTAAGCATGGTACTTTCTTTGAATCAAAGGTGTAGAGGTCATGATAAGAACGAGTAACTTGTAACTGGCGCTGGTCCATAATTACTTTTGGCATAAGGTTATGAGAAGCTCCTGCGTCCAACATGCATTTATACAAAATAAAGTCATGTACATTTAAAGTTACATAAAAGTGTGGAACAATGTCATCAATCATATCAAAACTGGGGCCAAAAACTAATGATGGTTTTTCATCTAGTAGACTAATAATATCTCCCTCAGCATCTACACTAGAGGCTTGTATCCATTTAGATACTTGATTTTTGTAACCAGGGTTCTTAGAGAGTTTGGCTAAGTGGATAGGATTCTTGACCATTTCCAATTCCTTCTCAATATTAAAAGTTGTCAAAATAGTCTTATCAAATGAAGAGGTTTGAGTAGATGACTTTGTAGTTTGAGGTCTTGAAGTTTGTGTTTCAATATATTTTATTGCAGGTTCAATTATAGTGGTAGATTTTGAAGGTCTTCTTGGGCCTGATCTGGGTCTTAGATCACATCTCTTATTTAATTCTGTAATCAAAAATTCAGAAAATGCTTGATATTTGGAAAGTTGAGTATCTCCTTGTTCTTGTTCAAAAGACTCAGGGGAAGATGAAGGAACTATGGCCATTTGTACTATTGAAGAGTCAAGATTATTAATATCTTCAGTAATTAAAGGACCTACATCTTGAGGTTGTTAATCATCAATCAACAATGGTGGTTGAATGTTTTGGTCAGAACCTAGTCTCTGAAGAATCTGCATTTGAGGTGCTCTTCGAAATTGAGTTTGAACTTGAGACCTGACAACAATTTGCTGAGTAGTTCTAGGTTGTGCTTCAATTTTAGAAATCCTATTAGAAAGGTTTCTAAGAAAAGATGTAATTTCATCAATTTTCTGATCTTCAAATTTAGGTTTGGAAGAAGATGAATCATCAACCCTAGATTTTAATTTTATTTCTTATTTCTCTTCTTTAGCTTTAAGTTTACTAGAAGCATGCCTAATAGCTTCAAATTCTATGGCATTTGTCTGCATATCTTCTAATGTATTGGATATTGTTTCTCTTAACATGACTACAAAGTCATCCTCAAATTCCTTGGAAAATCTAACTTTTGCAGCTGCTACCGGTGGCTTACAATCAGCAAGAATTTTATGATAGAGTTTATTAAATCTTTTAATAAATTCAGCCACTGGTTCACCAAGGTTTCTCTTCAATTCTTTAGATTCGTTGAGAAAGTAGACAGGATCCTTCTATACCCCCCACTGATTTTTAAAGATAGTTATGAGCTCATTCCATATTCTAATAGAGTCAGGTCTAAGTTGCCTAAACCAGATCCTAACATTTCCTTCTAAGGATTGCAAAAATAATCATATATAATAATTTTCATGTTCTATGTTCATATTATCAGCAAAATCTAGGAAAGCAGCTACATGATCTTTTGCTAAATGCCTAGTTTCACCATTGAATCTAGGTAAGTACTTCAAATATCCATCAGGAAAGTTTGCCAAGTTTTGAGGAAGAACTAAAGTGGCATACCTTGCTTGTACAATGGGTTGAAAAGCCATGATAGTAGGAGGAGTCTGGGGTGACTGAGTGAATGATGAAGAGGAAGATGATGAAGATGAAGGTGATGAAGAAGAATCAGTAGGGGTATTAGTATGTGGGGGAGAGAAAGAAGGAGGAGACCTCCTTGAAGATTTCAAAGGGGTTTTAATAACCAACTTTTGAACTCCTGATGGAAATTCTTCCTTATTATCAAACAAAGGATTCGAATAGATAGAGAATGTCTCTTCAAGATTAGTAGAAGTTGTTGGAACAGAATAGGGAGTTGGAGAGATGAAATATGTAGGTTTGAATTCCGGTAAATGTAACCCTAATTCTTCCTCAGATGAAGGTTATTTTATAGGAATAGATGGCACTTGATATGACTCAAGTGATTGTATTAAAAAGGCTGATGGAAGATCTACTCCTTTTGAATGGAGTTTAGAAACCCTAGGAGGTAGTTCAGTCCAATCAGGATTAGATGGCACAAATGAAAAAGGATCTACAGATGATATAGCTTCAGGGTATAAAGTTGAAGAGGAAGAAGAGGTTTTATGTCTTCTCCTTAAAGAGGCTCCCCTAATAAGTCTCTCTGGATCTGGAAGAGGGTTAACAATTTCATAATTAGAGCATGATCTAGTATGCTTAAAAGGAGCCAGCTTGAAACAATGGAATCGCAAGGGGGAATTTTTTGACCTATATCATATCCTTTATTCACCTTAAAGGAAAACGGGAAATCATTGTCCCGGGGAAAATCTAACTTTCAATCCTTCGCTCCCCGACAATGGCACCAACCTGATGGTTTCCTTTGAGATAACTTAAGGTAAATTATTTATGCCAAAGAATCTATAATTTTTTGTTGTTTTAAATGATTGGATGACAAGTGAACTATCTTATAAACGGGTGCTTTAAGTTAGATAGATTCTCAAGTAAAATAAAAGGTTGTTCTTTAACTGCACATGGTTAATTTGATTTTGATGGGATGGAGAAGTAGAGCATGGAGAGGTATAATTGATTTGATATTCACACTAAATATTCAACCATTTATAAAAAGAAATTAAGAAAACAGTGCTTTCCTAATCAACAAAATATAAACAAATTGTTACAGAAATCTAGTGTAATTTATATTTAAAGAGAAACTTACAATAACGAACAGTTCTGTAAATTATTCTCTTATTTAAAATCACAACTTCACAGAGGATTCAAAATGAGACTGAAACTCAGTGAAATTTTAAATTGGATAACTGTAAAAGACTTAATTTATATATAGAGAACATAATGAATAAACAAGATGAAATACAACTCATTGAGAAACAGACCATATGAGGTAAATCCATAATCTTTTATTATTTCAAAAATGCTCCAACCTAGTACAAATCTACTTGATAGTTTGTTCAAGACTTCAACCCATGATAACTCAAAGGAGGAGTTTTTATACAAAATTTGCAAAAGACCTACAATGTATTTGGAATGGAATATCAAAATAGTACAAAATTATAAAAATAGAACCATATAATAGGAACCTAATAACTGCTAAAAAGGTGGCTCTATCCTTTGGGAATTTGTTGATGATATAGCCTGAAAACACTGGTGAGTTGTGACGCTGTTAGAATGAACAATTACTCAATTGTCTCACACAATTTATCCCTTCTTTCTTCACTTGGGATTTCTACATTCACCATCTTTCTAAATATTTCATCCACCTCTGTGTATCTCTTGAAATTAGGCTTGGTGAGAAATAAATGTTTAATTTCATGCAAGATGGTTAAATCAAACTCCAAAGCTTTGAGAAAATCCCTCCCTGTTATCTTTCCTTTAACTCCTACAAATTTCGTTCTATCTACTGCAATATCATATAACTCCTTGCAATAATCATCTAATCTAATCAATTTATCATTCAAACCTACTAATCCTGGCAACCCTTTCTGATTTAAGACATTAAACTTTGAATAAATATTTACACAGAAATATCCATGGTTTGGCATTTAGTTTCTAATTGATTGATCAAATTCCTTTTTTGTAATACCTTCTTGATCTCTAATATTGTAATTGTTCTGTCAGAGATGTTTATTTCTTCTAATTCTTCTCTTCTCTTTGAATTTAAAACCTTGATCATATATGTGGCTTATGTTGGCTTGGTTTTCAAGGCTGCTTTATGTTCTTCTATCACTGCTCTACATCTAGTAATGAGTTATTGTTGCTCAAAAATAATCTGTATGGATGGCCATACCTCTGCCATGGATTGGCTAATTTTTGTCCAAATATTTTACTTGGCATGAGCCAAAGTGCTTGCCATTAGGGACTCACTCTCTAAATTCAGATTTTAAGTTCCAGTTTGTGGGTCTTCTGCATTTCCTGCAGATACAAAGTATCATTTTGTACTTTCTGCAACTCTAGATTTTGGAATTTTTGCAGTAATTTCTCGTTTTCCTATTTTTGTATGGACAATTCCTGTGATAATCTAGTTGGATCAGTCGTTGTTGATGTAGACTCAATGGTTGTTGATGATGAACTAGGTTTTGTACCTGTGACTGCTATTAGGACTGTTGTGAGCGGAACCATGGCAGGATGTGTTGCTTCCTTCTCTTTCAATAACTCTTCAATCTACGCTTCCATTTTCTTCAACTATATATTCTGCTCAATGATAACCTTGAGCATATCCTCCTTTTGTTGTTCATTCTCTGTTATATCCTTAGTTATAGGATCTTCTGTTGAAGGAAACTTTAACTATTTCTTCAATGCAGCAATGTCTACATCTTTATTTTTAAGGAGCAGCTTTGGAGCTTTTACATCGTTGGGATCATATCCCACTTTAATCATAAAATCCTCGAATGATTTTATTCTGTTGTCTTTGGCTAAAGAAGAATTTTTTTCTAACTTAAGTTGGGACTGAACATTGGGTAGGGCACATGGTTGTAGTTGTCAAGGTAGAAGAAGCATCTCCCCAGTCTATCTATGCATTTCCATCTGGTCAATTGGATGAATTTGAATGGTATCAAATGAAAACATCATCTTTTTGTAATTTTATGGTGATATAGGAAATGGAATCTGGGCTTGTAAGAATTCCATTTGCATTATGCCTTCCTCACTGTCAAAAGCAGATAGAAGCCTATGCTGGGAGGCTGAAGTTTGCTTCCAGAACTAGTTGTACACATTGGACTTTAAAGTATCATTTTTCTGTTTGATTTCAAGGAACCTTGAAAATATATTCTAATCATTTGAAGAACTAGTTCTTGAGGACTGAATAATTTCTAGAGGTTCTCTAGAAGGCGAGGTTGTAGAAGGAGTAGTTGAAACATTGGTTGTCAGAGGAGTGGTTGAAGCACTAATCCCTGTTGATGTAGACACTTTTGGATCTCCAAGATCAATGATCACTAGTGGAGTTTCTTCTGTTGATATGACCAAGCTAACCTTAGGCTTCTTTTGTTGAAAAATGAATCCTTTCTTAATATCTTCGATAGATGAAGTTTCTTCTCTCAGCCTTTTCTATTGCTTTCTCTAAGCAACTGGAGTTTCTTCACTAAGGGTAGATACAATTTTCTCATCTACCTCTTGAAGAGTCCCATCAACCCATGTTTTTTTATTCTTAAATTTTTCTATTTCTGGCCTCGAAGTAGATTATAAGGAGTCATCTTGAAATTAACTCTCAAGGCAGAGATGATGCCAAAAGGATCATAGGACCAGGTGAAGCTAGGCTGAAAATTCATCTTCCTCAACAATGTATCTACCTGAACACCAGTTGATCTGGTGTTGCAAATAAATGATCCAATCTGTACTTTAATTTTGAACTAAGCCTTTCTTTTTCCTGACACAAAGTGTGGGTCATCCATGTGGATCATCTGCCTAATATATTCTAGAGAAAATATTCTCATAGGAACATATTTGAGCAGCTTATATGGTGCAAGCTCACAACCATATACTCTTAGCTCAGTATAGTTCTGGTATAGATACCAGGCACCAGTTTTAGTCTACTCACTTAAATGTAGAATCCTTTTAATTTCATCTCCAATCCTTGGCTCTATCTCACTGTTGAGGAGTTGTGCCACTGATGTATGAATGCATCTACAAATTCTAAAAAAGAGGAGGTGGTAGAAGTTGTCCTGACTATTTCTATCCAGTGAATCACTTATTGATTCACTCCTTGTTCATCCTACTTGCTGAGTTTGATAGGCAAAAGATCACCCTATTGAAAAAGAAACATGTGGACAATTATAGAGTTGTAATTGAACACTCCCAATATAGTAAATTTCATGAATTGTTCATGTATATTATCAGCCAAGAATTGGTTGTAATTATACATGAATGTTGGTTGTTGATCTTTATTAAATATGGATAGGAAGCCAAGGATAGTATCATCAATAGACTGATCATCTGGATATTCTATTAAATAGGAAAGCAAGTAAATGCAATGTCTGGAGGCTTCAGGAAACATGGCAGATGAGTAAGGTGGATTTCTTTTAGGTAATTATGCATCCTCAGGTAAAAGGATTTCAAAAATTTGGGCTCTCTATGGAAAACTTAACTTATGGTACAGATCCATAAGTGTTGCTTGTGATAAATGAGTGAGAGAGTCAAATTGGGGGATTAGGAGCATCTGGCTTATGGTTTCCGCAGAGATGTTGATCAGAATTTCTCCATTCTAAGCCATGACTACTCTTTTGACAGGGTCATATTTAGCTTGACATTAGGTAATAATATCAGGAAATTCATGTGTTTTTTGGAAGCTAAAGAAAGGTAATAGGCATTCCCAAAATCTGATTGGGTCTTTTTTGTCAAGGTAATTTTGTTTGAGCCATAAGTGTAGTTCATAAAAATCAAACGCACACTTGGCTTCTGCAATTTTAAACATTGGGTTGGAGTAGCAGTGCTTTCCTCTACACTCTGCGTCTTAGTTTTTCCTTTTGGAGCCATGATGGCGAAGAGGAAGAAGAGTGGTTATAAGTAACAGACTAAGCGAATCGGAAGCAGTCATGCAAAAACTGTAAACCTGCAAATATTTGAAAAGATTCAGAGGAAAATGAAAAATAGGTTGGTTTAGTTTTATTTATAAGATGTCGGGATGGAATAACAGTTTCTTTCATAACCATAGCTGCTTTAATGTTGAGGAGCGGAGTTACAACGGGTGGGGATAACGAACATGACAGTAGGGCAGTGAGCATGTGAGGCGGTAACGGATGGGATGAATAGGAAATAGGTATGTGAGGTGGCGGCTTAGGATTGGTTGAGGGATAACGGTTAAGGTGCAAGATGGAAGAGCCATTGGCGAAACCGTGAGCGGTTTGCGGGGGGGTAGTGAGTGGTTTATGGTTTTGGGCGGGGAACGCGGGGGGTGCAGAGTGATATGGTGGTGACATGCAAGGTTGTGGCATCCACCATGGAAACCACTTTACGGACCCCCTCCCCCTTGTTGCGTTAATGAGAAATGGTCGAGGGGGGTGCGAAGACTCTCCCCGTCGTTGATCCGGGCGGGGAGTAGATCAGCCGTTAACTGATGCGCTTCGTTTATTGAAATCCGACAAGACTTTTTGTTGTTTATTGACTTTGGCCTAATCATATATGCGCTTTATAACATAATTTCTAATGCCAAAGGTTTATAACCAAGAATTAATCTTGATTAAGGAAATTAATCATTAATTAGCAAAATTTAATATTTTTCTAATGTGGCGCATTTAGACTAGTAGCCTTTGCATTTATTTTTATATGAAAATGAAGCTTTTATTTTCTTTTCTTCCCTAACATTTTATTTTTATTTTTCCTTCTTTCTTTAGGGTAGCTAAATCCTATCATTTTATTGATATGGATGCCTATAAAATATAAAATTATCCTAACATTTTAATTTTTCTTCCTTTTTCATCCATATCCTAACTTAACATTTTGAATTTATTTTTGACTAATATGCTAACTTATCAAAACCAAATAATGTTACAACTCCATGTATCCTGTCGGCCTCACCGGTGTTATATCTGCACACCAGAAAGTTTATAAATAAGTACCAAATACATATATTTCTTAAACTATAAATGCACCAATTATATAGCAACTTTCACTTACCATATGAACCCCATGTTCGTCTTGGCGGAAGTGGTAAGTCAAGATCCCCTGATAGTCCTTGCCACTATATGGATAGTCGTCGATATACAGTGGCATTTGGTCCCAATGACCAAAAAACTCAAGTTATAATACTCATTTGACTCCCCCTCCTCCACCTCATCTTAGAAGTTTCCCCCAGCGGCACATCTTGGGCTCCTATAGGCCCCCATCACAAATATAAACATGAGGTCGAATAGTGGGATCTTCTCAAATAAGAGTGAGCATATCATTGTCCCAAATGAACAATTATCATTGGTCCTCCATCTAAATAATGTTAAATTTAATTTCAATGAAGACAACATTATCCAGGCCCACCCATAATAGGTCCCTCCCAACATACTCTCCACCAACATCATCTTCCCTCCAGTGATATGGTGGAAGGCGTGACTACCTAAGATCTGCAGCACCACTGCGGCTGTAGCTCATGTCTCAAGCCTCTCCAGGTCACTTATCTATATGGTCATGCCCTTTGCACGACTCCCTGGTACACAATGATGATCAACAAACTCACCTATATGTCTCCCACAAGGCAACACTAGATGTATCTCCCCTACCATCCCCAAGGGGGACAATCCTGTCATAAAATATATGTCTTGTATCATGATCTCAATCCTGTGCCCTTGTACTACAAATGCCTCCTAATATTTGTCCCAGTAACTCACTATCCTCGATAGCAAGGGCTCACCCACCCTCATCATGGGGTTCTCCAAGAACTTCAGCATGGCATATCGTGCCAACACCCCTCTCACTACTTGATTCCCCTGATCTCAGCATGGAGGGACTCCAAATCTCATTCTTGCCATGATACCTTCAGCTTTTCCATACTTGCAAAATACCATTATGTTTTGTTAGTCCATATTCAAACGCATACATGTCTAGTACTTAGCTTTATCTCATGGTAGACCAAGAGTCCTGCTAATCCTCTCAGCCCAGAACGCAGGTTTTTCCCTCAAAACTATATTGGACGCACTTGTGGGACCCCTTCCTGCGCTCCAGAGAGCAAAACCGGCCTCCAAAAGTGTGTTGCAACCGTGAGGATAAGCAGGGGTCCCCCACAGTGACCTGAAGCCCTAATCTGAAAGTTTGATCCACCAAAAATGATAAGTAAGGTTAGGCCACCTACCTCCAACTTGCAGATCCTAATTCCAATAGTCATTTTGTCCGCTACAATCTCCACAAGTTTTAGGGCCTTCTCCTCCTCTCCAAATTCTCCACAGATCATTATGTCAATGAATTGGATTTGGGAGAAGAAACTCTTTTATAGGAAAAACCCTAGTTTTTATGTTGCCCCTTATGACCAAAATGTAACTCTGTTTGACAAACCATTAGCACCATTGGAAAGCTCTCACCGAATGGCTCTCTTTAATTTTTGTAATTTGATACTTCATCGAGAAGCCATTTTTTCCATGAGGTCTCACTTTACCGCCTCTTAAAATTGAAATTCTTCATTTGAGCCACCCGTGCTCTGGTATCACTTTACCTTTGCACTGGTTGACTCACATGTTGATTTTCGTCATGAGTAACTATCATTTACTCATGTTTTTATGGTCCCCTCTAGGCCTTCCCCCTCGTGGCAGCATCCTCGATTCACCCTTTTCAGAGAATCTGAGATGAGTCATCCTTGTATCTATTGAGTCTGTTATGAGTCCCCTTGAGACCCGTTACAGTGTTTCACACATCATTGTGTCGCATCCATCCCATTATTCATATTTTGCCTCTAGCTTTACTACTCCGCCTTTTCCAAACCCCTGTTTGAGTCATTGACCATCCCCTCCGGAATCGAGTCAATCACTACCATGTCAACCATCCTTATTATGCTCTAGAAAAGGGAAGTCAATATTCAAACACCCATCTTGCCTCCTTCCATCATCATCCCTGGTGTTAATCCATCAGTCACTCTATTATGATTCCTCAAGCCTTTGTTAAGGATTACTCATTACCTTGACTCTAGCGGACCCTCTTCTGTCAAACTCAGCTCATTTATTCCAGAAGAGTGGTCTTGAGGGTGGTGTACCTTGTTTACATCTTCCATCTTTGTTCGATGCCTCAAATAAATCAAAGAGAATCACCATTGCCATTTGACTTGGTTATTTCTCATCTGCTCGACACCAGCTCCTTATCACACGATTGAGATTCGTACACTTGATAGTTTGATGATCCATACGATTGTCCTAGTGATTCTCAGGTGGGTGGGTGTGAGATGTTCTAGACCTCATGAGGGGGTGGCCCTTCAGGTAGCTCCCCGCATGCCTGGATCAACACAGATGTTGATCCAGCCTCAGATGCAGTTCCTCAAATGTGATGGGTTCATTTTCTATTGCTTGCAGTGCCCACAGCACGCAATTCTCCTTCAGATGATCCATTCAAATCTTTAGAGTCATTTCCTATTGAGTGAGGCTTCTTTGGCTGCGATCCTCCCTCGTCATGTCAGCTTGAGGGGCATTATGTCTCATGTACTCCAATGTTATTGTATTCAGTCCCGGCCTGTGTTTTTCCAGGTGCATTATGTATATGGGATCCATTATATTATTTTTTGGCCCATTGATGCCAATGTATCATGTATCATGTACTTTGTAGCTCAGTCCCACATTATTGGGCTCATCATTATTCTTTGTACGCAGTTATCTATCAGTTGAGTATGTCTCGCGCCCTCCATTATTCGTTTTTCCTTGCATTGCTTCAGTTCTTTCTCTCTCTCTTTGACTCCCCTTTGGTGTCTCGTGGAAGTGTAACCTACAACATATTTCAGTCATAAAATTTTCTCCTAACACTCATACGTGTGGGGGAAATTTGTTATTACCAGAAAATGATCACCTAGCAATTTCTAACTAGGTCGATCGAAATACACCATGTAGGATTAATTTTACCATAGTAAAAACACTTTCATTGTGGAAAATAATTTAGTAAACCACTTTTATTAGATTATTTTATGATTTAAATCAAAAAACCCATGAGAATAATTAAATAAATCATTATTTATTTAATTTTCTCTAGGAATAATTATTCCTTATTGCATTTGACTAAATCCCCTAGGAATAATTAAATAAATCACTATTTATTTAATATTCCTTCTTTCTATTATTGGAATAACTGTTAAATCATTATTTAATAATTATTTCAATTTCACGTCATTCTTAATCCTCATGAAATAATTGATAAATCATTTTGTTTGTTAATTATTTCTAAATAAAGATATTTAACCGTTTTAAATATCTTTTCCCTCTCCAATAAATATAATAAAGTATTCCAAGCGGTTAGATCTTGATTTGGTTAATATTATTTTATTATTCTCCATTCTCGAGATTAACTCAATACTTTGTTATAAATAGGAGGTTTTTTCGTTCATGCTTCACCATGATCATAGTCATCATCACCATCATCATCTTTTTTCTTTTGATCTCCAATTTGAGTTCTCCACATTTTGTCTGGGTTTTTCACATAATGAGAGAGAAGATCGTTTTCTGAAGCATCAAATGATCCATCCCATGGAGGGTGATTTACAGACCCTTTTGTAGATCTCCTTCACCATGTGTTTTTTGATAAAGAATTCATTCAATTAAAGTCTTTCAATTTGGGTTATTGCATTGGATATCTTTACTGATGCTTTCTATTATGGATCGTCTATACTTTTGGTGCAAGTTTTTCATTTTATTGCAGATCTGAATCACAATTAGCGATCAATTTGTTGTTACGGTCACTTGTCACCTAGTGACTAAAGTGAAGTATTTTCAGTACACCTTCCAAGAAATTTCACACTAACATGAAGTGTTTGACAAAATGTTGGTAGAAGGATGCTTTCAAAGTGCTTGTAAAAATTTCCCGAGTGGAATTGGGGAAAATACATAATTATTTGGGGAAATTGAAGCCCAAGGTTAAAAAAAATCAATTTTAACCCTTGCACGAATGATCTCACGCTTGCAATTAGTCGATTTATGGAGCCAATCTGCAGCACTTGGATTGCAAGGTCCCCCCTAAAGGTCAAAGTTTAATGGGCGGAAGGGGGTCACAATGAGAAGTAGAGCCCCCACTAATCATTCATACCAACGATGGACTATCGTAGATCTGATGGTTGAGATCATCTACGGGACCCCCTTTGTGGTCAAAGTTTAACACATAGGGAGGTCAATCACAATGGAAATTTTTTCCCCAACTATCAATTACATATCAATGGTTGATCGTCTCTGATTGATAGTCAAGATTGACTGTGGGAACCCCCTCATAGGGTAGGGAAATTGAGATTTGTTCCCAACTACCCATCCTTGATCAACAATGGAAGTCAATTACAAGGATCCCTTCCCCAAAATTTAAAACCAGCACTGGGGATCCATGTTACCAGTGGTTTTGGTAGAGGTGGTATGATATGACAATGGAATGCATAACAGGATAGTCACTTGGTGGACAAGTAAGTGGTTGTGATGGATCCATGTAGGCATAAGGGAACACATGATGCTAACATGGAAGCTGGCATGGAAAGTTGATGTGGCATTCCATGTCAACATAACATCCTGATGACATCATCAATGACATTGCCAATGAAAGGACTCAAAGGGGATTTGAAAATTATGCCTAAAAGGAGACAAAGGGTCTTGGTGAATGTAAACTAGAAGGTCATGTGCATGCCAAGTGTTGAGGGAGGTGATGTAGGGAAGTTTGAGCCCAATGAGAATTGAGGAAACCCAAAGGTACATGCAGTTAGTTATCTTTCGCATAATGGGCTTGCAAGGAAGAGGAATGATGCATATGTACCACGTTTATCCAGTTGAGTATGATTATGTTGAGGTTTTATTCATTGATTATAGGGAATTTTTTATGAATGTTGGTTCCCATGAGATCAATTAGTCATGTTGTCGCTAAAATGAGTTCCATTGATGGATACAAATTCATATGTGTGTTAATTTCATGTAGGATTCAATAATTTATGCTTGTTTTTAGTATCCTGTAGCATACTCAAGCGCACAGTGTTTGATAATCGTCAAACTGACTAGTGGACAAAAAATGCTATGTTTTGATAGTTTATTTTGCGTTGTATCATGGAACGTGATATTTTCATGCGGGTGCATTCCACCATTTCCCTACAAAGTGATATATGAAGATATGTTTCTTTGGGTATTTTGGCAAAAGCAAGTGTTGTAGAAGAGTCACGAGATTCCCTCCTATGTGAGAAGATCATAAAGGGATCAATGCCATTACTACAAACCAGCAAAGTGATGGAAAACATGCCTTCTCAGTGAATTGGACAGTGTCATGCAGGCATGCATATTGCGGGTTTGAAGATCATCTTGTGAATGTTGTTGCTTGGAGATGATTTATTTTCTCTCATTTGAATAGACTACCCATCTATCTGGAAAAGCCAAAATCGTAGGAATAGAAACTAATTTTAGAAGTAGTGGGCACTGTGCATGTGGACGTTTTCTGTATCTCAAATACTAATTCGAAATGGTGTGAAGTTGAGCTCAACAACGTCTAACACTAATCAATTTTAGCACTTCCAAAAGATGATTGGTGTTTTTTATTTGTTCCTCTTATTTTTCGTTGCATATTATATTTGAAAGTTTGGATAAGTCTCATCTATCGATCTTCACCCATGATACGACTAGCTATTGCAAACGAATAACCGCATGTCTCTTCCAACTAACGCATATATAAGGTTTTGGGCATCTAAAACTTGTGTGAAATCACCAATCGATCTCGATCTCAAGCTAGCTATATTAGGAAAATAGTAATCTCTCTATGTCATATATTATGTATCTAATATTGTTCCTTCAGATATGAGGTTTGGAAATAGGCAATAATTTTGATAGTTTCTTTAGGTTGTGTTCATTGTTCGTAGTGACCACCAGCTAGAACAAATTATTTTAGTGCATATTTAGCAGGCCTGTACGTTTGCTCAACATTTTTTCACATCTTAAATGATCATGCAAGAATGAGCTTCTAAAGAGGACCAGAACCAACCTTGTAAAGTTGATCACTTCCAAGGGAATTTCTCCATATGATTCTTCTTGGTACTTTATTCGAGCAGTTGGCACTAACATTCCAGATGGTGTGTTGTCATACTTATACCCAAAGAAATAGGTTCTACATGTTTTTGTCCATTCTTTGGGTATTGAAAATAAGTTTGTTGCCTTCAGTGTTCTTGGTTATTTTCCATTTATATGTCGTAGCGAATATGTTCTAGGATTTGATGAAAAGTTCATAAGTTTCGCTATAGTCAGACCTTCTTATGTGCAGACTAAGTCCAATATTTTTAATCATCACATAGATATATGTCTTAAGTGTCTAACAAAAAAGTGTTTCATGGAACGTCTAAATTAAATCATTGATAAAATACCTACGCAACAAGTACTTGACCAAAGTTTTCAATTTTGACCAAAGTTTTTCAAATTATGATCAATTCTTTTTGTGTGAAACTTTTAAGTTTGTGGGTGACTTTTGTTGAAAAGAAGAAATTGAAGATTCTATAAGGAAATTTCTTCTAAATCAACAAGCCTTATTTGTTTTTAATGTGGTTATAAATAAACCCTCTTTGAATATTGTACTGAAAACTACCCATCTTTTACTTGGTGAATTTACATTGTAAGTGGGTACATTTTCAGTTGAAGCTGACACCCTTTTTCAAATCTGATTGTAAGTGTTTTCTGTGTTTTAATAAAATGACCAAAATTGAGGGAGTATTAGAGTTACTAAATATTTTGATACTATGTATTGTTGATGACACAGTGAAAATTAGCAATTCCATTATTGTTGATATTAAAATATATCTACATCATGCACAGAGATGATTCAGTTTCTCCAACTTGAGTCACAACTACAACAATATGAGATGCAATAGAAGAGATGTGATTATGAATGGGTTCTTGTTCTGAAAAAGGGATTTTTAGTCTCATTCCCATCAATAGTCATATATTAATCAAATTCTTATGTCCATTTGAGGAGAAAATTTGCATAAAGATTTGGAGGTTCAACCTACACTTCCTAATCCTATCATCGAACCTTGGGAATAAGTTGTAAAGAATTGGTCTTGGATATGAAAAGGATGTGTCCTTTAATATTCCAAAATATTCCAAGCCCATCCAGTTTCATAGTGCTAGGTTTCTTCAGGATGATTCATCCTTACTTGCTCCTCTTCCACAGCCACAGATTGTTAGATGCCAAAATTGTGATTAGGTTAGCCATGTGAAAGATCAATGTTTTGATCTTCACCCTTATGAGAATTGTGGTAAAAGCACTCATAATTTAGATAGATGTTCTAGAAACAAGACTCTTGCAAGAATGAAGATTCACCTTGGATGAATAGCTTCTTGGCAATGGTCTTCAATACCCAAGAAGATATATCGGTCATACCACATTATTTTTGTCTTCGATATTGACACGTCTTGCAGTAGATATTTCCTAATATTCTAACCTTAAATCTAATAGGGGGAATTGATGGTTAGTTACTTGCTTGGAATATTTATCAAGTGATCTTAAGCCACAACCTAAACTAGATCCAACTACAAAAGTCATACATAGCTAGATTCAGAGTTGTAACCAGAGACATATTTATGCTCCACAAGAATATTTTTGGTTGGTGGTATTCCTTAAACCACCATTTATAGAAGAGTTCGGCTTCTACTGCATCAGTTTATTGTCATCTTCAAACCATTATTAGGGAGCACTTCCACCAGTAAAAGACTTTAGCTTCCAGCCAGATTTGGAATTTTTCTAGGAACTGCTTCAAGCTTTAGTTCCAGAGTTAGTGGTCAAACTTAAACCACCATCGATAGAGACCGTGTGTTCTTTTACCTCATTTGGTTTGTGGTCTTCCTTAAACCATCATTTCAAACAACACATCTAGCCATTAGATGTCATGCACTTTTGCAATTTAGCTCTTTTCTTGAACTCATATACACCCCTATGGATTAAGGGGGGGAATTTTAGACACCTAATCTGTTAGGATTATGGTGAAAAAGTACTACAAGTCTAGGAAACCTTGGAAGTTGAATCCAATGGTCTAAATGTTGTATCTATATGTACATCATTCTCAATGAAAATGCATATTTAAACATAATACCATTGGAACCATATGATTTTCTAATTGGCATGGATTGGCTAGAAAATTATCATGCAATACTAGATTATTACAACAAACCATTTACTTGACTAGATGAAGAAGAGAAGTAAAGGTAAATGTAGGGAATACAAAGACCATTTTTTGTTAGGCCGATATTAGATATGAAAAAAAAATAAAAAATAAAAAATAAAAACAAAATAAATAAATCTCAGGAAAGAATGACAAATTTATGTATCCCACATGGAGGAGATGGATGAGGATAAGGCATAAAGACTAGAGGACCACCAAGAACTTAAGGAATTTGAAGTTGTGTTTGCCAAAATTCCAGGGTTCTACCTAAAACAAACATTTAATTCTTTATAGACTTGGTACATGGAGCTGCACCAGTTTCCAAAATACCATACAGGATGAGAACACCAGAATTGAAATAATTACAATTGCAACTAGAAGAGCTCCTAAAGAAAGGGTATATATGCCCAAGTGTATCCCCATGGGGTGCCTCGGTCTTCTTTGTTAAAAAGAAAGATGGTACACTAATATTGTGCATTAACTTTTGTTAGTTGAACAAAGTCATTGTGAAGAATAAGTACCCATTTCCAAAAATAGATGACTTGTTTGACCAACTCAGGGGAGCTAAATTATTTTCTAAGATTTATCTAAGGTCGAGGTATCAACAGGTAAGGATTAAGGAAGAGGACATAAAAAAGAGAGTTTTCAAACTCGATATGGGAATTATGACTTGGTAGTAGTACCATTTGGGTTATCTCATGCACCAAGTGTTTTCTTGTGCCTCATGAGTGGTATCTTCCAGAACTATTTAGATAAGTTTCTTATTGTGTTTTTAGATGATATCCTTATATATTCCAAATCTGAGGAAGAGCATGAACAAAATTTAAGGATGGTTCTATAGCATGAGGGCTTCACTCAATGAACCTTTGACATATCACATGCATTTGTGGCATACTAAGGCTTCACTCAATGAACCTCTGGTATATCGCATGCATTCATGGCATACTACATAATACCCCTTATTTCAATACATATTGGAAAACACCTCTAAAAGTCACCATTTTTAACCCTTTACCAATATGAACCTAATACACCTTACCAATTTTTAAAAAAAAACCTTACTTTCACTAGATATTGTAGATATCCATTTTTTCATTAATATTTTTTATACCCCTTTATATTTTTTCAATAACTTTGAGTTCCATCTTTTATACCTGCCAATATAAAAACCCTTTACCCCCTATTATATGCTCAATATATTATGTCATTTTTTCCTCAATATATATATCCCCCAATATGAACGTGTGGTATGGTATTTCTCCTCCACTGAATCCCCATGTGTGTTGCAGTTACTTACAGGGCATCAGTTATATGCCAAGCTATTATTTGGGTCATATTAATTCAAAATAAGGGATAACGGTAGACCCAAAAAATATTAAAGCAATTAAAGAGTGGCCCGTAACCGAAAATGTGACATAGGTAAGGTCTTTCAGGTTCAGCGGGATACTATAGAAGATTTATTGAAGGGTTCTCTAGGATAGTCCATCCTATTAATTCCTTGCAAAGAAAAGATGCAAAATTTGACTGTTCTCATAAATGTGAAGAGGACTTCTAGCATCTAAAGAGGTTGTTAACAAGTTCACTTATATTGAAGGTAGTTAACCCAGATGAATACTATCTCGTGTGCACAAATGCATGTAAAAAGGGAATTGGAGGAGTTCTCATGCATAACGGACATGTGATATGTTATGAATCCATCAAACTCAAGGAGCATCAAAATAATTATGCCATTCATGATTTGGAGTTGGCATCCATTATGCATGCCTTGAAGATGTGGAGGCATTACCTCATGTTAAAGAGTTTTGAATTAAGAACTAACCATAATGGGATAAAGCATTTGTTTGGGCAGCCACATTTAAATGTTAGATAAATCATATGGTTGGAATTGTTTTACTGATTATGATTTTGAAATGCATCTCATCAAGAGTAAGGAAAATAAAGTGGTTGATTCACTTAGAAGAAGGGTGCATGCTACAACCATAAACACATGTAAATATGATTTAAAAATCAGAATTTTAGAGGCTGAAAATTTATATCAGTAGTACATGGAAATAAAAATCATCCTACGGTAAGGCAAAGTGTAACCAAAATACAGGGATTATGAAATGGAATAAGATGAGGTATTTTTATATAAAGATAGGATTTATATGTCGAATTCTTAGGAGCTAAAAATTCTATTGTTGAGTGAGATGCATAGGGTGCCTTATGTTGGCACTCAAGGTATCAAAAGACAATCTCAACATTCAAGAAATAACACTTTTGTCTAGGCATGAAGAAAGAAGTGGTTGACTATATCGCCAATTTCATGGAGTGTCAAAAGGTTAAAACTAAGCATAGGCACCCAGCGAGGTTGCTACAACTAATACCCATTCTTGAGTGGAAATGGGAAATTATTTCCATTGATTTCATTACAAATTTTCCCACAACAGTGAAGCAACATGATTCCATCATGGTTAGGGTGGATAAACTCACCAAGGCCTCCCACTTTATTCCCATGAAGTCAACACACAAAGCGGCCAATGTTGTTGACATTTTTATGACAGAAATTTCCCATTTTCATGGTGTGCCAAAGGTCATTATTTCAAACAAAGATACCAAGTTTACATCCATTTTTCGGATAGGTTTATTTAAGGGATTTGGAACTGATTTAAATTTTAGCATAGCATACCATCTAGAGTCATATGGTCAAGAAAAAAGAGTTAATTACGTTATTGAAGACATGTTGGCAATATATGTGATGGATAAACCATTGAAATGGGAAGAATATTTGCACCTAGTGCATTTTTCTTATAATAATGGGTATCAAGCATCTTTGAAGATGATCTCATTTGAAGCCTTGTATGGTAGGAAATGCAACACATCATTGAGTTGGGATAGTGCAGTTAATAAAGCTATTATTGGTCCAGGCTTGCTTAGGTAAATAGAAGATCAAGTAATAAAAATTAAACAAAACTTGAAGGTTTCCTAAGACAAACATAAAAGTTATGTAGAAAAGAATGGTCAAACAAGGAATTAAAAGCTCGTGTCCATGTCTTCTTAATAATGGAGGCAAGGAAAATTTCCTTAAGCTTGGGTAGTTATGAAAAGTTGGCAACTAGATATTGTGGACTGTTTGAAATCCTAGAGAGGATTGGTCTAGTGGAATATAGGAATGCATTTCCAACATCCATGCACATTCATCATTTTTTTCTTGTTTCATTACTTAAAAAAAGTATGTTATTGATGCTAACGATGTGAATGATTGGAATATGGTTTAGGTAGAACCCAAGGGATAATTTCATATCCAACCAGTGCATATCTTTGTTTAAAAATTCAAGGTGCTCCAAAATCAATGTTTCCCCTTGGTAAAAGTGCAATAGACCCATTTTAGTCCTAAAGATGCTACATGGGAACATGAGGATGTAATGAGGGAAGAATAACCTCATATTTTTGGATAAAATTGTTGTATGTGTATATATAATTCACTGAGGACAATACCTAAATACGAAAGAGGGGAATGTAATGCCCCTAATCAACCCCTAGAATGTAAATAGCATATATGTGTGAAACTTAGGCTAGTGAGCCAAAACATGTCAATTAGCCTGGTGAGACGAGAATTTCTTTTGAGGATCATTGTACCCATGTACATGTGTTTACGTTTTGGTGAAGGTGAGCCTAAGTGCACATTTTGCTAATTGTATATGACTTTTAAGGCAAGAAGGCTTGTGAATGTCATTATGATAACATAAGAATGTTAATAGAATGTCTAATGGATGCAAGTTGATATGGCATAAATAGTTTGGGGGGATGAGACTCCATGGGTGAGTAGGAAGGGGCTCATATGATTTAATAATCATGAAAAATTGAACATGCATATAACCAAGGTAAATTAAATAGCTTCGCTAAATTCCAAGTGGAAGAAAAAGGACATGCATATAAAAAGAAGCATCTTGGCATTATGAAGGGGGATAGTCATTCAACATTCACTCAGTTAGTCATGAATGCATGGATATAGTTATGGATGGGAGCCTAGAATGGTGCTTGGAAGATCCATGAGAGAATTTGAACTCCTATAAGTTGCAGGACTCTAGAATATTCTTGTATAGCCAAGTAAAGCACCCTAGAAGGTGGTGGCACGGCCCAAGGGACTGCAAGTGGAAAGAAGGGTGTGCATCGCTTGGGTGCAAGTTGATGGGGAATGTGATCTTGTTGGTTGGAGGTTGTTGGGTTCGGTAACTTGGTTATGTGAGGGCCTGGAAGGGTACCTGAAAGACCCATGAGGGTATTGGAACTCTTGGAGCTACAAGACTTTGGAACATCCCCAACCATTCAAGGTACAGGCTGATTGGGGATGTCAGTCTTCTAGTTGGAGGCTATCGGGTTTAGTACCTTGGCTAGTTGATGGTATTGAGCATGTATCGGGATTTGGGTGATTTGAATCTTGTGGAGATGAATCCCTAGCTTGGGGGTGACTCGATATTGAGAGAAAATGAATAGTGTGGTCTATGGTTGGGTGGAACATCCAAGGTCTGCAACTAGTTGGGCACAAATTAAAGATAAGTAGTTTTTTTTGTATTTATTTCTATTGCAATGTTTATATATGTTATTGAAATGTAATTGAATTCTCAATTTAAGAATCATGTTAGAATATGCTTGTGCATGTGTATTGTATTTAGGATGCATTTAAATTATGCATTCAATCGAGTAGGAATTTCCTAAAAAAGGGGAATTTTTCATAATACAAGATGCCATGGATAATTGGCATAGAATTGGGCCTCAACACAAGAAAAGATTAAGCCAACAGTGGGTCGAGGGACATTACATAGTCACGGTCAAAACTTATAATTCTAGAAAAAGTTAAAGAACTAAGCTAAGAAAGCATGAAACAAAACTTAACTAATCACATTGCTTGGAAAATAAAGCACACATACTTGGAATATGAACACTTAGGATTGGGCATGCAGTAAGGCCTCTCACATAGGTCATAGTCTTCTATGCAATCATGTTCAAAGGATTTACAATTTTTCACACTACTGTAGTTGCTACAACACCCTGCAAAATTTTGCATTCATTTAAATTTTGGATCCCCTTAATGATCATGTCATCTTTCGTTTCAAGTCACTAAAGTCATTTCGTGCTAGGCAAAGTTTCCCTAAGTGTTAAAATACCCTATTGAAAACCCTAAGTGTCGATGCACCTTGCCTTCACAATTCCTTAGGAAACTTTCCTTCATGGCACGCTTCACTTCAATAATCCTAGCACACCTTTCAAACACAAGCCTAGTGCACTTATTAGAAGCAATGCTAGTGCACTTTCTAGAAGAAAAATAAACACACCTTCAAAAGCTATTTGGGCACACTTCCTTGATATAAGGCTAGCGCATTTTTCATTGGAATTTGGAACTCACTGTCGTCGATACATTCACTAGGTGAAATTTCAAACCCTAACATTCCCACAAGTGTGATCTCCCTATATAAAGAGCCTATCCCGAGAGCTAATTCCACACTTATCTTTCACATTGGATATCTACACACTTTTGGAGCACAAGTTCACCCCCTCACTCTTCGTTGAAAGTATGCTATCTTCTGGGTAATTTCCTCATCTTCCGCACTTTGAAATTGCTCTCTTGAATGTGTTTCTTTAGTTTGTGCATGTTTGGTTTTTGGTGTGTCTCTTCACATTCTTGGATTGCTCGTATTCCAATCATGAGCTTCATTGTATATATAAGTATGCATCCCAAGTATTTTACATTCTTATGTTCCCTTTTTCTTTCTCTCACCCAACACTTAGTCGATTTTTAGGTAAAACCCTTATCATCATGACTTGCAAAAGTGCACAGCGTACTTCCAGAACATAGCTCTTAAACCCTTGCTCCTTAATCCTATGACCTGCATCCATCAAAAGGATAGTATCTTCTCTAGAGTGCATAGTGAACTTCTAGAGATAAGTTCCCACCACTCTTACTCCTTAGACTTGCGACCTGCGCCCACCACTCTTACTCCTTAAACTTGCGACCTATTGTTAAATTGGCAACTAGGGCCAAACTCCATGTGGGTCGGCTTATTTATGGCAGCTGATATTTTTATTGGATCCCTCTCGTCGAGAGGTGTAGGATTGATCCAAAGATCATCCGATTCCAATCAGTATTCATGGAGATATGAAATTATTTTGTTTATATAATTATTATCAAGCCGACCAGCGATTATGTAGGCTCTAGAAGCCCAACCGATGTGTCTATTCATCATCCTCGTTTTGGTATAAATAGATGAGGATTTGTTATCATTTTGGAGGTAAATTCTTGAGTAATCTCCTCCTCTCCACGTCTTGGGTTTTTGGAGAAGGAGTGAGACACCAAGAGTAGTATGCTGGCCTTATGGTGATGCCCTAGCCGCAGGTCAATCTATGTAGCAAACAGAGACATCTATACATTGTCTAATGGAGATATCTCATACGCTAGAATGGAAGACCTTATACGCAATTATGGAGACCCGGCTGCAGTCATAAAGGATCTCAACGCAGTAATTGAAGCTAACTTACACGTTGTTCTTGAAGACTTCTTGTACGTTGTTCACTAGTCTTCTCATATGTTGTTCTGCTCCTGGAAACATATATACACACACAGTGAATCTGGTAGTGTGGTTACACAAGGCACGCAGTGAATCTGGTAGCATGGTTATACATGGAAACATAGTCTATATATGGAGTCGCGTAAAATACCCTAAGCCACAGACATTGGATAGTCATACACATAACATAAATGTTGGACGTTGGGCAAACGCTGGACAATTTAATATACAGTTTGTAAACGTTGGAAAGTTCTTAGATAGACGTTGGACAGTTTAACATACAGTTTGTAAACGCTGGATAGTTCTTACATATACACTGGACAGTTTAATATACAGTTTGTAAACGCTGGACAGTTCTTACATATATGCTAGACAATTTTATATACAATTTGTAAACACTGGACAGTTTTTACATATATGCTGGACAGTTTATAAACGTGTTTGTAAATGTTGGACAACCTTAACATATGCAACATAGAGATGTACGTAGTGATAAATACGTTGTCTAGAAGTTGAATATAATGCGTTGTCAAGAAGTTGAGTATGAAAGCACATAATGCGCTGTCCAGAAGTTGAATATGGATGCACCTATTACACTGTCCAGAAGTTTTATGTGGAGGCCCTAATACGCTGACCTATAAACTTATACTCAGGCCCTCATACGCAACCTATTGCAATCCATCTTCGCTGGCCTGAGGCCCTAACCGCAGATAAGAGAGGAGAACCAAGTTAGAGGAGCTAAGGGATAGATCTGTTGGGATCTCGTTGGAAGGACAAGAAGCAAAGGTTATGTTGCCTAGAAGCCACAGAAAGACTATGTGTTAGGCTGCAGGCCATAACACTACAGTCTAGGATTGTGCATGAGTTTTGAGGACTCGTACATATGCCCAAATCAATAGTATATCCAGAGTAGTGTCCTAGTTTGTTTAAAGGATTGTTTAAATAGTGCTTGGCACCCTAACCAATCACCATGATGACAACTGAAAAATATGTACAGCATGATGATGGAGGGCAGTAAAGTTGTGTACAACAACTCAACAAGAGAACAATGTGATGCAGCTTGAACAGCATGAAGCCTGGCGAGATCATGGGCAGCACAATGATCATGAGCAGCGTGAAGATGCATGATGCAGCATGATGATGCTACATGGTAAGGTGTAGCAGATGAACAAAATGGATAGGTGAAGTTGTCACCTAGGAGATTCAGTTGAAGCAGAATGTCTTCAACTGATCTCATCATTATAGTGCTCAGATCCAGATAAGTCAAAGTGTTGACTTTTGTTGTATATGTATTATCTCTCTCTCTTTCTCTGCTGAACTTTGAAGATAAAAGAAGATTTGATCAAAGGGTTTCCCCACACATTGTGGGGTTTGTCCCTGGCTTGCGCCATATCTTGTGTCCTCTTTCCTTGGCTTGTCTTCTGCGATTTATAGTTATGTTCTATCTGCAGTTTATCTTAATGCTGATGTGATTGCCATCTATGAAAATTTAAATAAATTGCTCTAGCATAGAACATACCTAATCTTAACATGGTATCAGAGCTGAGGTGAAGACAATGCCCAAACAAGAGCAAAAGAGCAATCACCGAAGACAGTTGGGACAAGAGAGAACGATCAATGGGTTTCTCATAATTCACCTAGGGTGAAGTCAAAGTAGAGAATGTTATGAGAATGGCGCAGCGGAAGTTTCTGATGGCCCATCTAATGATCACTTCATTGGGAAGTTCGGATTTAAGGGTGGAAGGAAAGGCGGATGCCTTGTTGAAATAAGTTCGACAGTTGTACATGGAAGAGACACGTCTCTTGATGAAGATAACAATCATTCCTGGGACATCTTCAATGATCAAAGGAATGACTAGTAATGCAGGTCATCAAGGAAATGGTCGACTCTTCCACGAAAGCAAGGAACCTTAGAATCCCTTTTATGTACCTGATCGTAAGAAGAACCGGATGTCCATCTCAGGAATGGAAGTCAAAGGTTATAGGATGGCACTTGTCGATGGAAAGGTACGTGTTTGAAAATATATCTTGCAAAGATGTTTTGAGTTCTGGGTTGTATCAAGTTGCAGGAAGTCCATTGGGGACCATGTCCATTGACTCAGCACCGGAGGTCTATGAGTCAGATGGTGATTTGGATGCGTGAATTCAAAAAGGAGCATGAAGGTACATGTCTGAACTGTACCAAAGGAAAATATTGTAAGGGGACCATTCCCCTCATGCAGCAGGTCCACAGGCTTGGAACAACCCGAGGAGTTTAAGACTCATGATCGGGAATCTCATGTATACAGGCGGAAGAAAGCCCTCTATGGCTTGAAGAAAAACACCTCGAGCATAGTATGAGAGGATTGATAGCTGTCTAATGCAGCTGAGATTCACTAGGAGTGAAACCAATCCAAACCATTACTCGAAGGTTGTGGATGATAAACCTCTCGTACCAGCACCTATGTCTGACAGGTCCAGACCCTCTCATTTATAGGAGACAGAGGGAGTTGGATTTTGAATGTGAGAAGATAAGCTACAAGCTTGTGACTTCCTCAAGGATCTTAACTTTTAGAAGTTATATGGTAATGATGTCGGACCAGATTTGGGAAATGCCTCGGAGTTTCATAAACTCATTCGCGTTGATGTTTTTGGAGAACCTCCGTTCGGAAATCTGTGTTGTAGTTAGCATGGTGAGCTCATATTTGGTTGAGCCTCACTAGATTGGTGCCAAGAATCTTCTAAGATATCTTTAGGGCACAATCTCTCATGAATTAAGATACACTTCCGTAAATATGAAACCTCATGATTATTCGAATGATGAGTGGGCTGGCAGTATGGAGGATCACTAGAGCACTTCTCAATGTTGTTTCTCTTTGCAAACTACCTCGATATCCTGGATGAGCAGGAAGCAGAAGTCGATGACTCTAAGCACCACCAAGGCAGAATACATTATTGATAGTATGACCTTCTCTGAGGCAGTATGGTTGTTGAAGCTCTTCAGTGAGCTGTTTGTACACATGATGAATACCATTGTGATTCTCTATGACAACTGGAGGTGGGATTCGATTATTGAGGAATCTCGTATTCGACAATTGCTCCAGCAGATAGACATCATCTGGGATATGGTAAGTTTATGAGCAAGGAGGCTCCATCGCATTAATATGATGTACATGTTGATACACCTTGTCAAAGCCCCGAGGAAAGATCTAATATGTGATTTTCCCAAACGACTTGGAGTCGGCAAGAAACCCTTGTACAAGGGTCCTGCATATTGCATTCATTGAGCTCTGGGAGCTCTGAGGGCTTGCGGTTATTACTGGAGCAACATACGACCATAGGGTGACTCACCCTCCCCTGGTTGGTGCGCACTGGAACAAGATGATTCGCTCTCTTATGGAACAAGATGATTTGCTCTCTTGTGGAATAGGATGATTCGCTCTCCTGTGTAGTAGGAAGATTAGTTCTCCTGTGAGGCCTGGATTGATGTGTTCTCCATGGCGATTGTAGTAGGAGTTGTACCATACTATGACACTGACTTCGGGTCGGTTGAGACTGGTCTGGGACCAGTGGTACATACTCTGAGACTGACTTCGTGTCAGTGCAGTACTGGTCTGGGACCAGTGAGAGTGGTACATACTATGACGCTGACTTCGGGTCGGTTGACACTGGTCTGGGACTAGTGGTACACTCTCTGAAACTTCGATACTAGTCTGGGACCAGTGGAAGGAGTGGTACTTACTATTAAGCTGACTTCGGATCAGCTGAGACTGGTCTGGGACCAGTGGTACGCACTCTGATTGATGCAGGATTGATGTGTTCTCCTGTGAGGACAGGATTGATTAGTTCTCCTGTCGAGGCATCCTACCCATGCAGTCTGGGACTCATGGGAAGTACCTCTCATCTGATCAATGAGTAGGTAAATGAAGTTAGGGACCATAGTAGTACCGATGGACGCATCGTTGTATCTACCGTACTCCCTATGCTAGGATGACCTCCATTGATCTAGGATCAATGATACTGGTCTGGGACTAGTGGTAGGAGTTGTACCATACTATGACGCTGACTTCGAGTCAGTTGAGACTGGTCTGGGACCAGTGGTACACACTCAAAGACTGACTTTGTGTCAATGTAGCACTGGTCAGGGACCAGTGAGAGTGGTACATACTATGACAGTGACTTCGGGTCGGTTGAGACTGGTCTGGGACCAGTGGTACACTCTCTGATACTGTGATACTGGTCTGGGACCAGTGGTAGGACTAGTACTTAATATGAAGCTGACTTCGAGTTGGCTAAGACTGGTCTGGGACTAGTGGTATGCACTCTGAGACTGACTTTGAGTCAGTGGAGGATGATACTGGTTTAGGACCAGTGGACTTGTACTCACTATGAAGTTGACTTCGGGTTGGTTGAGACTGGTCTGGGACCAGTGGTACATACTCTGAGACTGAATTTGAGTTAGTATGATACATCCTCGATCATTTCTTCTTCTTCATAGTTCAACGGAGATGAGAAGAGCCAACTGAGCAAAGCAGAGCAGAGCCAGCAGAGCTAGGCAAAGCAGTGCAAGGCACTAGTGGCCGAGATAGTACAGTTGGTCATATGGATCACCGGATGGAGTTCTCCCTAGTTGAGAGGGAGTGTTAAATTGGAAACTAGGCCAAACTCCATGTGGTTCAGATTATTTATGGCAGCTGATATTTTTATTGGATCCCTCTCGTCGAGAGGTGTAGGATTGATCCAAAGATCATCTGATTCCAATAAGTATTCATGGAGATATGAATTTATTTTGTTTATATAATTATTATCAAGCTGACCAGCGCTTATGTAGGCTCTAGAATCCCAACCAACGTGTCTATTAATCATCCTTGTTTTGGTATAAATAGATGAGGATTTGTTATCATTTTGGAGGTACATTCTTGAGTAATCTCCTCCTCTCCACGTCTTGGGTTTTTTGAGAAGGAGTGAGAAACCAAGAGTAGTATCCTGGCCTTATGGTGATGCCCTAGCCGCATGTCGATCTATGTAGCAAATAGAGACACCTATACATTGTCTAATGGAGATATCTCATACGTTGGAATGGAAGACCTTATACGCAATTATGGAGACCAAGTTGCAACCATAAAGGATCTCAACGCAGTAATTGAAGCTATCTTAAACGTTGTTCTTGAAGACTTCTTTTACGTTGTTCACTAGTCTTCTCATACGTTGTTCTACTCCTGGAAACATATATACACACACAGTGAATCTGGTAGCATGGTTACACAAGGCATGCAGTGAATCTGGTAGCATGGTTATACATGGAAACATAGTCTATATATGGAGCCGCAGCAAATACCCTAAGCCGCAGACATTGGATAGTCATACACATAACATAAATGTTGGACGCTGGGCAAACGTTGGACAGTCTTACATATACGCTGGACAATTTAATATACAGTTTGTAAACGCTGGAAATTTCTTAGATAGACGCTGGATAGTTTAATATACAGTTTGTAAATGCTGGATAGTTCTTACATATAAACTGGACAGTTTAATATACAGTTTGTAAACGTTGGACAGTTCTTACATATACACTGGACAATTTTATATACAGTTTGTAAATGTTGGATAGTTTTTACATATATGCTGGACAGTTTATAAACGTGTTTGTAAACATTGGATAGCCTTAACATATGCAACACAGAGATGTACGTAGTGATAAATACGTTGTCCAGAAGTTGAATATAATATGTTGTCAAGAAGTTGAGTATGAAAGCACCTAATGCGTTGTCCAGAATTTGAATATGGATGCACCTATTACATTGTCCAGAAGTTTTATGCAGAGGTCCTAATACGCTGACCTATAGACTTATACTCAGGCCCTCATACGCAGCCTAATTCAGTCCATCTTCGCTGGCCTGAGGCCCTAACCGCAGATAAGAGAGGAGAACCAAGTTAGAGGAGCTAAGGGATAGATCTGTTGGGATCTCGTTGGAAGGACAAGAAGCAAAGGTTATGTTGCCTGGAAGCCAGAGAAAGACTATGTGTTAGGCCGCAGGCCATAACACTACAATCTAGGATTGTGCATGAGTTTGAGGACTCGTACATATGCCCAAATCCATAGCATATCCAGAGTAGTGTCCTAGTTTGTTTAAAGGACTGTTTCAATAGTGCTTGGTACCCTAACCAATCATCATGATGACAACTGAAAAATATGTACAGCATGATGATGGAGGGCAGTAAAGTTGTGTACAACAACTCAGCAATAGAACAGTGTGATGCAGCTTGAACAGCATGAAGCCTGGCGAGATCATGGGCAGCACAATGATCATGAACAGCATGAAGATGCATGATGCAGCATGATGATGCTACATGGTAAGGTGTAGCAGATGAACAAAATGGATAGGTGAATTTGTCACCTAGGAGATTCAGTTGAAGCAGAATGTCTTCAACTGATCTCATCATTATAGTGCTCCGATCCAGATAAGTCAAAGTGTTGAATTTTGTTGTATATGTATTATCTCTCTCTCTCTTTATCTACTGAACTTTGAAGATAAAAGAAGATTTGATCAAAGGGTTTCCCCACACATTGTGGGGTTTGTCCCTGGCTTGCACCATATCTTGTGTCCTCTTGCCTTGGCTTGTCTTCTGCAATTTATAGTTATGTTCTATCTACAGTTTATCTTAATGTTGATGTGATTGCCATCTATGAAAATTTAAATAAATTGCTCTAGCATAGAACATACCTAATCTTAACACCTATGCCCACCACTAACATCCATGCCTCGGGTAGTGTAGAATGCAATTCTAGACAAAATACATGCAAACTCTTTTTCCACTCTAGATGCACCATATGCTAAACCAAGAGACCCTCCCTCATTCATGGCACATTATGCTTTCCCAAAGCTTAAGCTTGTAGCCTCTATCTCCAAATCTTGCACCCTGTGCCTAAGCTAGTCTCTCTCTTGACACTGGTGCATAGCGCACTTCCAGTCAGACCAGTGAGATTACCCTTGCCTCAAGCTTATACAATTTCGCTCAGATCTAGTGCACTATCCTTTTACAGTGACTAGTTTTCATAAGTAAACAAGATAGAAAAGGTGGTTTTTTGTGGGACTGATTGTGTGTTTTCCACGAGTGAATTTTAATTTCTAGGTACTGTAAATATCAAGCCTATCATTTTTTATCCTCCATTGATACCATGCCTCCAATTACATGTAAAGTACCAACAAGAGAGGCCACTAAAAGAATTACTAAAGGTGTCATGGATAGCTCGAGAGCCAAAGGCTAATCCTGCCAGAGACTAGATGTTTCATAGAAAATTCCACTACCTTAACATGGCAAATGATATTAAGATATTTCATCAAGGATAAGTTCTTAGAAGTCATAGAGGATAAGGAAGTGTATATAAATGTTAAAAGGTCCATATTTTATTGGACTGCTAGCTAGTATCTAGTTTTACCTTGTGCAGAAGCAATCAGGTGGATATTGCAACATCTTGACCCTAAAAGAATGATCCTCAAAAGTTCAAGTCGATGAGAGCTTGCCATGTACCAGCCCCATGATCTTCATTCTTATTAAAATCTCTCAAAGCCGGAGGAATACTTGAATTTGAGGTTCTATGCTACTTTCTCTCTTCAGTATTCCACAAAGTACGTTCTTAAGACATGGTTGCAAGAGCCAGGCAAGTTTTGCTAGAATCCTAAAGGAATCTATAGAATTAATTCATTAAGGAAATCGTATAGATATCTAATGGTTATGTGTTGTAGGTTCTATGGGTGGGAAAATGCAGAATTATTTTAGGAAATATGTGTCTACATGGTCTACCCCTGTGCCACCAAAGGAAATATTTTCAACTAGTCAGACCTAATAGCCCAACAATTGCAGCTAAATGTTACAAAGTTGAAAAATGTCTCACATAGTGAGAAGCCTGAGTTTTACATGTCATCTTACTTTCTAGATGGGATCTATGCTAAGAATTAATTTCTAGGTCTGGAGTGGAAGAGGACCAAGCAACAACCTCTTGTCCACACCTAATGTAAGATATTTTCAAAGGTCAGCTACAAGGGAGAGCATGAGAAGATTTGAGCACTTCATTGTGGTGTTATATCATATGATATTTGAAGTTGAGGCGCCTTGCATGACTGATAAGCCCAAATAAGTTTTCGTTGAATTTGAATATTGGTTCGCATCTTCTCAAGGCACATTTATCAGGATGTTCAGAGCTTATAAGGCCCCACATCTTTGAAATTTGTGACAGATAAAGTAGTCATGCAAGAGGTTGGTTATCAGCACTGGATAGGATTGTCATATCAATTGCAGAATTCGAAGAAGTGACCATGGCCAATCTTCCCTCTACAAATAGGGTCATATGAAATGATGAATTTGAAGGTAGCAAAGGCAGAAATTGAAGAACTTAATTGCCTCAAATTCGGTGAGATGAGTTTTCATTGATACGACGCTAAAGGTGTAACAAAGCAGCACTATAAAAAGCTGAGGTACACCTGGACATATGCTTATGTCTCCTATAAGGATGAAGAGAATATCAAGAACCATTATAATGCTTCCAGTGTAGTTGGACTAGGTGAAGAAGCAAGCCCTTCTCACACAGAAAATATGCCATATACATATTAAGAAAGGATCCAGAAAGGAACGTAAATTCACGATAATGTTGAGTTGAAGAGAAACCAATAATATGATGCAGTGGAAGAGATGAGTAAGAAGTTAAAAGTTTATCCACACACTAAAGGCATAATTAAGATTGAAAGGAGAAGGAAAGAATTTGAAGAGGCTAGAAAAAGGAAACAAGAATAAGGGAGCAAGAAGAAAGAAGAACAAGATAAGAAGAAACGAGAGGAAATGTAGAAGAGAAAAGAAGAACAAAATAAATTGAAAGAGGAAGAAGCCTTGAAGAGGAAACAAGAAGGAGATATTAGGAAACAAAAGGAATAAGAAGAGCAGTGGAGGCAAAATGTTGAAGAAGAAAATAGGAAGAAACATGTTATGCTTCTTAACCTGCAAATGATACCGCAAATACAGAAAATGCGAAGAAAAGAGACCGAGAACACAGAATATGCAAAGAAAAGATATCCAGAACACAGAATGGCAATGACTTTATTATTCAAAGAGTAATGTTCACTTGCCTCTTCGAGGGGGCAACCTCCAATAGAGCAGAGCTCGATTACAAAAATAAGACGTGATGCTCCTTGCAGGGAGTTTCTATCCTTTATATATGACTCCTACTAGTAATACCACGGGTCAATACCGCTTATTACTAATACCATCTATCTAATACTACTGCCCATTTGCAACTAACTGTGGTTCCTTTATTAATTACGGATTAAACACTTACAATTATTAATATGGGCTTTATTGACTCTTGACTATGACGTGGTCCCATTACATAGATAAGG
>APFE031555281.1:148564-167535 GCA_000404065.3 Pinus taeda
TGATCGGATAGAGCTGCGGGACTGATGTCTGCTGCTGCTGCACTCGCTGATCTGGAATAGATGATGTGCGATCCCCCGGTAAAAAGGGAACTATGGTCTTGAGGAGTGTCAGGTGCTACAGATCGCAATATACATAAGGGTCTGACAGTAGTACTCGGCCCAATGTTTTAGGGCTCTAACTAAGGAGGATCGACCATACCCTTAGCCATACAACCCGACTACCCTATCGTACGGGCGAGTAATCTCTCCGAGTGTTGTTCTCAGTGTACTGTAGCCACAAGATGGCCGAAAGTTTATCTATGGCGAGGCTTCAAGGTAGCTATGGGGCTTCCTATATACCCAGAGGGTACGTGGAATACAGTCCGTGCGCGATTTTGTCTAATGCGCTACTACTCGAAGGGGTACCCACAGGGGTTACAAGGGAGTCCAACAGATGTGACCACATCTTGTATTTCCTGCGTGCATGCCTCCCCAAATCCGCATATTTATGCGCTCAATGACAGATCCCGTGGCTTAAAGACGCCGGAACGCGTCTCGAGCCAAAAAAAAAAATTGCTACTAAATGGAGATCCCACCAGCCCTGGAAAGAGCTCTGATACCACTTGTTATGCTTCTTAACCTGCAAATGATACCCCAAATATAGAAAATGTGAAGAAAAGAGACCGAGAACACAGAATATGCGAAGAAAAGATATCCAGAACACAGAATGGCAATGACTTTATTATTCAGAGAGTAATGTTCACTTGCCTCTTCGAGGGGGCAACCTCCAATAGAGCAGAGCTCGATTACAAAAATAAGATGCGATGCTCCTCGCAGGGAGTTTCTGTCCTTTATATATGACTCCTACTAGTAATACCACGGGTCAATACCGCTTATTACTAATACCATCTATCTAATACTACGGCCCATTTGCAACTAACTGTGGTTCCTTTATTAATTGCAGATTAACCACTTACAATTATTAATATGGGCTTTATTGACTCTTCACTATGACGTGGTCCCATTACATAGATAAGGGGGTTAGGGTGGGACCCTAACAAAACAAGAAGAGGAATTTGCA
Organism: Pinus taeda; assembly: GCA_000404065.3. Classification (NCBI taxonomy): domain Eukaryota; kingdom Viridiplantae; phylum Streptophyta; class Pinopsida; order Pinales; family Pinaceae; genus Pinus; species Pinus taeda. The sequence continues at coordinate 149,625 of APFE031555281.1, forward strand.
GAGAAGTTGGAGGAAGATTTGGAGGCTGGGAATACAGATGGCGAACAAGAGGAGGATAACTAGGCAGCAGATACTGATTCGATCATATTACCTCTAAACATTTAGCCTTCAACTCCTTTGAATGAAAGACACCTTCCTTTTGAGTGAAATGGGGGTTCCACCTCCAGATGATGATAGGATTATGGACATCTCCAATTTCACCTTTGATGAGTTGAAAAACAAGGTCACTCTGGAAAGAAGGAAGTACTTACCAAATAAACATAATCAACCTATTTCCATTCATACATAAAGGGTTATTGTGTCAAACACCAAGACCAATCATAGCGCAGTCGCTTCAGAAAATGCAACCTTTGTAGAACACATATTTTCTGATGCAAAAGAATGAATAATTGAAGGAATTGGCTAGTGCAAAGCAAAAAATTAATCACCTCCTTGTCAAAAATCAGAGAACGTCTTCCGCCAGTTCTAGCAAAGAAGGATTACATCCATCTATACTTGAAGAACTCAATCCATTGGAAGACACAATGAAACATGTGTATAAATAAATTTTCACTTTGCATAAGGCAATGGCACCTACCTTTGTATGAAGTCTTGTAAGGATCGCGGGAAATTTTGAGGATCTTAAAGATAGCTTATATAGCTATAGACATGATCCAAGAATGGGGCGCCAAGTACTTAAATGTACCAGCATCGTTGGTTAAGAAAGGAAGGGTTGAAACTAAGATGGATAGAGTGGAGATGAGAATGCATATGTAGATCTATGATCAGTTTAACAATCATATAGCCAATACTAAGACAACTTATATGTGACTGCACAAAGGATTGGAAGCCTTAGTACGAGTACACAAAGTACCTTTTGTAGGTGAACTTGGGGAGGTGAGAAATAGGAATACTATCAGGCAAGAGCTAGAGGAATTCTTAGACCGCATCAGACAGGTAACCACATGAGATGACTTAGAAGTGACTAAAGACATTGTTCTAAAATATGTGGTTGAGCCAGTCAAGTTACATATGAAGCTAGTCATGTTGTGGAACAATATACAACTAGGCTCCAAAACCACATATCTAGACGCTTTTGAGGGAAATATCATATGTAATCCAGGCCTACCACAAATATTTGAAGGCATAGTAGCAGAATATAGAGCTTGGTATCAATATATTACAACATAGAATTTGTTAGAGGATAAAACCAGTACGTGGAAGTATAAATGTATGTAGTTTGTGTATTGTATATAAATAAGTAATTTTTATTATTGATAAGGACTGAATGGTTTATAATACCTTCATGGCAGTTTGCATATATAGGCAGTGACTCGCCATGATGGATGAATAGTCATGTCTTTTTGACAATTTACCTCCTCGTAAATAATAATGTTTTCATAATTACTTAATTAATTATTATTTTAATATTATTTATGTAATTAATATTTTTATGAATAGTCTATTCATAACATTACCACCCCCTTTAGAGATGCTTTGTCCTCAAAGCATAACATAAGGGTTTCTCTAGGAATGGCATCCTTTATTTTGACTTGTTTTTTCTTTGTGAGTTGGTGAAATCCTCATGTGCATTTTCACCTTCCTTGAAGATTGAAGAATTAACACCATATAATTTATAATTTTGTCCTTTCCAGTTAAACTTCATGAATTGTTCTTCAAGGTTTGTAGTATAGCTCCCTAATTGTATTAACCATTCTGCACCTAATACTATATCCATTTCTTTGAGTGGTAGGGAAAATAAACCTGTTTGTAGCTCTAATTCTTGTATTTGGATTGAAACCTTATGAAATTCTCCTATCTCTTTGAATTTTTTCCCAATAGCGAAACTCATGGTCAGGTCCTTGATTAGGCTTAACAAAGATCATTTTTTCTAGTAAGATCAATGTTTATACAATTGTGAGTACCTCCAGAATCTATAAGTATATTGGCATTTCTTCCTCTTATGATCCCTTTAAGCTTCAAGGTTTTAGGGTGTACTCTCCTTGTCATGTTTCTTGGTAGAGTAGTAGGCTTAATGTTCTTTCATCTTGGAGACTGATTTCTCTACTTCCTAAGGTTTGGTGGAATGTTATTTGTGGTGACTTTTTGTTTTTGACTTTTTGACGAATTGTTTTCTTCATCCTGATTTTGTTGGACACATGATATTACAGCTAATGATGGTTCCTCAAGATCTGAAGCTTCATTGTGTGTGACAACGATTTATTCATTGGGTTCTTTTATTTCAACTTGCCTTTCATCTGCTATTGTACAGTGGCGTACAGACATGTCTTCACATTTATGTCCTGGCACTTGTTAATCTCCACACTTGCGACAATTATTTTTCTTTTTTATCCTTTTCTCTAACTCATTACTTGAAGTATTTGATCCCTTCTCAACTTCATAAGTATATAACTTCTTGTTAAGGAATTTGTGTCCTTATGTCCATTTGTCTCCACAATACCTACATTTGCTTGTTTCCTTTTTTCCTGAGTATTGTTGTTGATCTTCATCTTCTTTGAATGATGACATTTTGAACTTATGTTTTTGCTCAATAATCTTTGCTACATGTTGAGCTTATTCAATGGTTTTGGGACTGTACAATTTCATTTTTTTCTTAGATATACTCCTTAACTCCACATCTATACATTTTTAGAGGTTGTTCATAAGTAAATCCTCTTTGTCTTGTAGCTAGTATTTCCCATTCGTGGGTGTATTTGCTTACAGACCCTTTTTGCTTGAGATGAAAGAATTTTTCGTAGAAATCATCTTCTTCTTTGTCATAAAACCTTTTTAGAAAAGAATCCACAAAATTTCTTACAAACAGATGAACGAGCTTCACATTTTCCAGACCACCATAGGAACCAATCATATGCCTCAGCTTCCAAATTGTTGGATGTGGTCATGATTTTCTCTCGTTCACCTATTGGTGGGTTCGATTCACAAATGGATTCCATTTTATTAAACCACACAATAACACCTCTATGGTCTTTTCCATCATATTTTGTCAGCTCCTTCTTAATTCGTCGATAGTTTTTTCTAGGTATTTTATATAATACTGACTACCTGAGAAGTGTATTTGCAGCATTTGCAAAATTTCATGATGCGTTTGCGGAATTTCATTAATTGGGAAGTCTTCACTTTCTGGAATCTTGGGAATTTGTATTGTTTCTTGAGCAATTAAAGGATTAAAAAATGAATTAACCCTTCCCATTAACTTTTTTTTGGATTCCTTGCAACATTCTCTCAATGTTATCTATTTTGTTAATATCACTTGCTAATTCCTCTTGATTTACAATTATCCTATTTTGGTGTTCTCCTAACTTTGCCTGATTCTTTTCAACATTATCAAGGCAACGTAGTACTTTATCGATTTCTTCTTGATATTTTTTTGAGTTAGCTTCCTCATTATTCCCTATCTTAGCTTTGTTTTTCTTCCTAGCGGAACCCATGTTGTTGTTTCTTTTTAACTAATTTTTTTTCAATTAAATTAATTTTTTAACTAAACGATTTTTTTTTTATTTTTTTCAATTAATTATATATTAATTATATAATTTTGAATATATAGTGTGTATATATTTCAATTATATAACTATATAATATAATTCAAATATATACAATGCCAATTTGTAGTTAATTACTAGGGTCACTGCCATGGAAAAACGTTATTTGAATGGGCATGATTTTTGATGAAGAGAAAATGACAAGGATCAAATGATCAACAATGGGATAAAAAAGGATAGGAGGATGTCGGTTTTCAGGAACAAGATTACACGATGCAACTGGGTGTGACAGATGGACACATGCAGCAATAGAAATAGTCAGGGGTGGGGGAACATGAGCTGCAGCAGAAGTCTGAGCGGCGGGGACTGCTCGGCTACGAGGGAAAGGAGTATAGTGGTTGAGGTGGGAAGGTTTGTTGTCCTATGTGGCAGGGAAAATGAGCAATGGAGATGGAATTCGAATGGAGCGATAGTGACTCAATTGGGAATATGGTTGGGAGAACTGAAGCAGCATACGGCTAGGGGTGGTGCGAGGGACAAGGTGGTGGTGACACAAAGTGGTGGTTGGACGCAAGTAGACAATGGGAGGTATTAAAAGAAATGTGCAGAACAAGTTGTTAATGGATAGGGTTGACTGTGAAATGAACAATGATGAAAACGCAAGCGGTATAAGACTGAGAGGCAATGGAGAGATTATCACAACGAGAATAGCTAGCACAGAGATATACAGTCGAGAGGAAATTTTCTCTGATACCATTGTTAGAGGAGAAAACTAGTACGTAGAAGTATGAATGTATGTAGTTTGTGTATTGTATGTAAATAAGTAATTTTTATTATTGATAAGAAGTAAATGGTGTACAATACCTTCGTGGTGATTTGCCTATGTAGATAGTGACCTGCCACAAAGGATGAATAGTCATGTTTTTTTACTATTTACCTCTTCATAAATAATAATGTTTTAATAATTACTTAATTAATTATTTAATTATTTTAATTAATTATTATTTTAAAATTATTATATAATTAATATTTTCATGAATATTTTATTCATAATAGCTTCATGTCACTTTCGTCGAATTGCAATTCCCCAAATGTGAACACAAATATACCTATTTTGTTTTATGGATTTTTGCCACAATTTTGAGGAATGTAATTTTGTGATTGGAAAAACTAATAAAAAATGTAAAAAAAATATGTCTGGAAGTCCAAAAGACACATGCGGATTGTGAAGGGTCATAAGGAAGCTCAAGAATCATAAGGGAGCTCAAGAGTCACATGGGAGGTGAAAGGTCACCTCATTTGTTATATATAGACCTGCATGCCTCAAGTAAAGGAATTTTAGCCTTGGATTCTCTAGCTAAGCATAGGAGAGAGAGAGCATTCTTTTGAGGAGCAAGTTGTGGCTCCATGTTCCACTATTGCAAAAAGTGAGACATCCTTGTAATTGTGTCACTTATGAGATTTATTGTTGTAATTGCATTTGACAATCTCATTATTTCACAAATTTCTAAAAATTAAAAATTACCAACGAAATACCTTAGGGAATGCATTTATTAGGAAAAATATTACAAAATGTATCATAAGAAACTTTAAATGGATTTCCTAAGGCCAAATGGAGCGATAAACCATAGAAAAATTAATTCATAATGAAGAACCGACATAATTGAAAGAAAGGATCACACATTAAAGGAAATGGTTGGATGTATGAATAAATCTAAGGAATTAAGTATTCATTATTGAGCAAATGAAATAAACTATTCAAATTACATTGTAAATCACATTGCCACGATGTATCTAAAAATAATAGCATGGTAAGATGCATGGACTAATATTATGCCAGATTCAAGCCATGTATGTATCTTTAGGTAATGTAGCATCGGCGCACATTCCTAACGAGAAAAGGAAAACTTTATAGTATAAAAGTGAGAAGCATAATTTTGTTAGATATTCTAAAGATGCAAACTTTTATAGGCCTCCTAAAACTCTCTCCAATGAAATAATCATTAGAAAATATGATAAATTTGATGAAAATATCTTCTCTTGTTAACCATCTTCGACATTTGTGCCACCTTATGTTTCTATTATGGAATCTTCTTCAAATATTGAAAACGAGGATGAAAATACACATCCTCTTGCCCACCCTCCTCAATAAGATCCCATTGAACATGAACCTCCACTAGCATCAGGGCTTCCTTGATGGGTTCACTCAAAATGATACGCAGTTGGTGACCTTGCAAGTGATCCTATAAATCAACATCGTACTCATTCACAGTTCCAATGAGCCTTCTATGTTTTGTCTCATGTTTCATATACTCGTGATCCAAAAAAATTGCAAAAGCTTCAGAGCATCCAAATTGGTAAACAAAAATGCATGAAGGATATCATTCCTTAACGAAGAACGATACTTAGGAACTTGTACCTCTTCCAAAAGGAAGAAAAATTTTCATATGTAAATGGGAGTATAGAACTAAATATGCATCAAATCTAAGTGTTGAAATACATAAGGCTTGGTTAGTTTCTAAAGGATTCTCTCAAGTTGAAGGATTTGACTACAATGAAACCTTTGCCCCTATTTCCAAAATGAATTCAATCTACTTTGTTCTAGCCCTTGCTACGTCACATGGATGGGAGATCCATCAGATGGATGTTGATTCCACCTTCTTGCATGGCGATCTACAAGAAGAAACATACATTGAACAACCTCTTAGCTATGTTCAAAGTGACTCCATCCTTGTTTTTTTGCTTAAGAAATTTCCTTTTGGTCTTAAACAAGCTCCTCGAGCTTGGTATGCAAAAAATGGATAGCTTTATTCATGACATCGACTTCCCTATATGTCATTATAACACCAATGTCTACACCAAGAAATTAGGAAGCCATTTCATAATCATTTTTGTTTATGTTGATGATCTTATCCTCACTAGCAGCAACCCTAAACTTTTAACCCATGTGAAATCAAGCCTTAAGAAGTTTGATATGATAGACTCATGCTATTTGCATTATTTTCTTAGGCTCCAAATATTGCAAACCAAGGAAGTAATTTATCTTTCCCAATCTAAGTATGCATGTGACCTTATTCGTCGATTTCACATGGAATATTATAAACCATCCCCTTCCCCCATTCAATCTAGAGTAAAACATATTTATAAATACACTACACCTAAAGTTGATGCCACTTTTTACCATTATTTATTTGGTAGCCTCTTAGATTTCACACATACCCATCCTAATATTTCCTTTATTGTTGGTCTTATTGCCTAGTATATGAAAACGCCCCATGAAAGTCACTAGAAAAAAAGCAAAAATGATACTTTGGTATATCTGGGGTATAGTTCCATTTGGGATATATTATTGTTTAGGGGGGTTCCTATTTTGGTTGGTTTCACTAATTCAGGTAGGGTTGGTGACCCTAATAATTGGAAATCTACTACAAGTTATGTTTTTAATCTTGGTTCCAAACCTATCACTTGTGATTATAAAAAGGAATAGGCTATTACTATTTCTTTAGAAGAAGTAAAGTATCGAGCAATGATTAATGCAAGTAAAGAAGTCTTGTGGCTTCAAGAGATCCTTTCGTAGTTTTAGTTCCAACAGAAGCATTTGGCCACCCTCTAGTGCGAGAATCAAAGTTACATCAAACTTTTCAAAGATAAATTTTAGGATTATCACAACAAACACATTGAGCTAAAAATGCACTTCATCATAATTCTCATTCATGAGTGAGTTACTGAAGTGCTATTTTTCCATACATATGATCAAGTTATATAAATTTTCATAGAATCTGACAAAAGTGAAGTTTTTTAAGTGTTGATCTATGTTAGGAGTTTAGGAAGTTGTCATTAAGGGAGGATATGTTCTAATACTTCCTTATGTATCCTATTATTTCATCGTTGTAAATTCTTAAATCCTATCCCAAGTATTTTTTAATGGGGGATGTTAGGATATTTAGACACCTAGGAGTTAGTTAAGTTCAACTTGGTCTAATGTGTCTATTAGGTAAAAGTGTGTTTCTTAGTGTGCTTCTTTACTATGCATTAGTTACATTATAATCTAACAGCCATCATATGTTCTAGGTGATTCGATAGCTCATATTCTCTTCAATACTAATGGCTATTGATCCATGGATTAACACCCAATTAGTCCATGATCTCTATTTAAAGAGAATGGAAGGTCATGTATGATGATCAACTGTGAGAACTCTCTTATGTAAAAAAAAAATATTTTGCATTAATAAAATTTTCTCAAGTGGCCACATTGACTAAAGTCAAGGATTGTTTCCCTCTTCATGTAAAAACATTAGTGTTATGATCTTTGATCTACTTGTCAGAGTGGTTACTGAAGGTGTTTGTCCTATATGTAATACTATATTTTCCCTAAAAAAGTTTATTCATAACATATATAATTTATGTGTGCTCCCATGCTAGAGAGGTATGGTATGTCACGATTCATCATCTTGGCTCCACATCTTATTGTTTTTCATGCATAAGAACTTCATATTTTTTTGCTTGTTACAACTATAATTTTTAGATTTTATGTTGTCAATACTTTAACATGTTGCCTTTTGCTATGGTGAATTTCCTCACTTCGATATGTCTTGTTTTCAATTGCCACGATTACTTGTATTCAAAGCATTAATTAATTTTACCAGCATTTCAAAATAATAATAATTTATAATAGTGTTTGATACTAAGGATTCATCAAATCGTATTTATACTAATAGTTTTCCTATGTTTATCTTGGCATGGAATGAATATACCTTCAAAGAGTTGAACTTAATTTACAATGCAAAAATTGCATCCACTACACACTATAATTTACTCTAGTCAAAGAAAGTAAAATGTTGTTATTAATTATGCTATTACACTACTTCATCAAATAACTGTAGGTTTTAACCCCGTACAGAAATTACCTGCATACGAATTCTAAATCACAGGAAAAATAAAAATGCGAGAGCATAACACATAAAACACAGATACACAGATATTTCCCACTGGATCTCAAAACCGAGACTACCAGCTTGATTTTTCATTATATTCCTTTCAATGTTACAATACATATTTATACATGCCGAAGCATCCAATACCATGGACCGAAAACCATCGCGTCCAAAACCATGGACCGAAAACCATAGGTAGGTTCGCCCAACCTAATATAGGGTCCAAAAGAAAATTTCTTGGGGCGCTGCCCCGAACCCCGTAGAGGGGGGCTACCCACCCCCCTCTAACCCCCCAGTTCACTACATAGGTTAGCTGTGGAAAGAATATAACACAACCCAACAATAACATTGTCTATCAAGATATACATTGCATATTGGATTGTTTAAGTAGAACTAAATTCAAAATTTTATAATGATAAGTTTATCAGCTCAATATTGAGTAATAGTAAAACCTCATTAATGTCAGAAGAAACATTGGTTGTAAGGTGACATCATTCAACATTATTTCAATTTAAACTCGTTGAAAAGCCCAAACAGGTTAAGAAAAAGATAAGCTCAATAGTGATAGAAAAAAATTTAGGTGGAAGTAAGAAGTTGAATGCAGCGTCTGTGGAAAGCCTGAGGATAAATCCAATTGACTTTAATAATCACAAAAAATATCAATTTTTCATCTATGAGCTTTAGATACTTTTTCAAAGTTACTTTTCAACCTTTGATTTGATGAAATTGATTTCCTCCTCTAATCATCAAATTGTATTTTCCATTGTTTTATTTTCTTCAAAGTTAGAATTTCATTTTCCATTCCAATCAAATTCAAAGTTTAACTCTACAAAACATTTTTGGAGCAAAATAGCCACTTTAAAATAAACCTTAGATGGAGTCGAAATTACACTTTTGATTCCAACAAAAACCAAAATTTAACTCCACAAACAATTTTAGAGGATAGTTTCTACTTTCAAATTAAAGAAAGTGTGCACATTTTTTCAAGGTCTAAAGTCCAAGAAATATTTGTGATTTTCAACAATAGGGAAAGTGAATTTTTAACTCTGAAAAAATAAAACGTTTACATTGATGCATGATTTGAAGATTTTTTTTTGAATCTTTTCTGTTCAAATTTTTTTTTTACGTTTTAGAGAAGCAAAACCCAAACAAATAAAATAACTTGTTTTAGAGTAAAATCTCATCAAAAAGAAGAAATTTCAAAAAGAAAATTTGAAAATTGAAAGAATAAAAAGAAAGTGGTGCCCAAAGCTTCAAAAAAAAATTAGGGTTTCTTGAGGTTGCAAAAAATGGTGATGCACTAAGTGAAGCCATGAATCACTAGAAAGCACTATTAAATTTCTAAAGTAACCAAAAATGAGACTTATCCACATTTTACTATACTTCTTATTGCATGCATTGGATCCTACATAAACTATGTTCAATGATGAAAACCAAGATTCCCCAAATTCCTGAACTACAACAACTCATTAGTTGATTTAAAGTGAAAATTGTTAGAGTTAGTGTTTTAATCATGATACAAGTTTTAGATTGAATCCATGATAACAAAGCTAATTTGTTCAAGGATTTTAAGATTATTGCAAGAAAGTTTCTTTAATTCTCATGATGTTTCCAAATCTCCCATGAGAATCTATATCCCTAGCAGATTCACCCAAATCATCACAAATCTTTCTCCACTTCCAACAAGCATCCATAGTCCTAATAGATCAGGAGCTCAAAATTTGCCAAAAAAATCAAGGTGCCAGAATCTCGATAAGCTTAGCTTCAGATCGAATAGCTCATCATTCTAAATCCAATGATGCGAATGACACTCAAATCCGAGCTTATATGCAGAAGTTAGAGCAAGTCAAAATTCAGGATTGACTTGTCCAGGGGGCAAGATTAGATGACATGGAAAAGGTTCTAGCTAGTGGGGAAGCACCAAGTGGCAGGTTTCCATTGGGTCTCACATATCACATATCGGGGAAAACAAAGTTCGTGGGCTAAGAATCGGCCCCTAAGCATTGTCAATTTGCAATTAGCAATATCGCATATCACAAATCGGAGATGGACAAGCATTATAGAATCAACCCTCGGCGCAGACAGGTTGTGATGTGATCACAATTGTATATTGCAAGTGGATAAGAATCGGCCCCCATGTACAGGGGTTGCGATGCGAAAAAGGCAATCACAACTCGCAGGAAAATAAAGTCCCACATAAACAAAACCCCAGGACAAGAATGTGATCTGCGATAAGGTGCAAATGCAATAAAGTATGGGTTGCAATTTATAATATCGATCGAGTCCACCGATACCGATCTTATAGAGCATCGATGCAATATAAATAGCCAATTACGATTGCGATATCCAACAGGGTGCGAAACCGTCGCCTTTACCGTCGGAAAAGCCACTCCACATGTGACCGCTCGGGCTTTAACCATGAGATAGGCGGTAAAGTTGGCAGAACTTCCGATTTTGGTGGAACTACCAGATTTAACTCCAGAATATGAATTTAACTGGTAGTAAGCCAAATTTGGAGGAGAAAATTGTGGAAATACTAACATAAGTCATAACTAAGGCAATTTTCAACCAAATGGGATACAAAAAGAGGCTAAATAGCCATTTTTGGACATTCTGAACTCATCGGAACAGGTTTCAAGATCAAATGAGCACTTCTGGATAGGCTTTTTGAAAAGTGAAGCTTATGGGTGCCATGTTCAACCAGAGTGTTTATTCAGTTTATGGAGGAGTATGAAGATGGAGATGACCTTGCAGGGGTATTTCAACCTCCATGTTCTTTCTACATTGGCCATTACAGTAGTGTTGTATCTTTATTTTCTCTTTTCTCTATATGCGTATGGAGAAAGAGACTTGTTTAAGTACTTCAAGTGGATTGTAGTATTGTTTATGCTCTTGGAAGGTCAAGTATGGGATCTTGATTTGAGAGCCCTTAGCTTGTTTATTGTTTCATGACTAACTGTAGGTTGTCATGTGTTTAGAATGAGAGTTCTTTATAGAAGAATATTTCCTTGAAGGGGAAACTAGCCACTCTTTTGGTTAGCACACTTATGTACTCTTTATTACTGAAGAATTTTTAGCATAGTGAGAAGGGGTCATGCCTTTAGAGCTGATCCAAGGAGATTTAGCCTAGGAGGGGTGAACTCCTTTATCAATGGTTGGTGTATTATTGATTGATACATGCTTCCATTCAGTGTTTTGGTTTCATGTTTTAAGTTTTATTCATGAAACTAACTTAAGTAAAACACACAAAAAATTCATGTTTTTACTTGTTATTTTTTAGTACAACCTCAAGCACATTTTTATATTCTAAATGGGGAATTAGCACATCATTACTAATCTACTCCATTTCAGATCAAGTTGGTATCAGAGCTTTGGTTTGCTTTGTGCAAGGAGGAATTGACTGTTGTTTGCAAGTGAATGTGTTTTGAAGCTCATGGAGGAGAAGGTTTTGGAAATGAGAGAAATATCGTTACAATCTCTACCACCAAGTTCTACCTCAAATTTTAGTAGAAGCTTCAAGAAAATCATGTTCCAAGGAGGAAAGCCTACAAAAATGTCGTAGGATGTGAAGGCTTTCAGAAAGGCTTTCTTACACATGGTAGAAATGGTGAAAACCCTCTATGAAGAGAGGAATACCAAATTGCAAGGTGAAAGCTCTAGACCTCCAAGTGGAGAATGTTCTCCAAGAGAAGAAGGTAACAAGAACGATGATAAACCACCATCTTATCCACAATCTTCATGTTTTAATACAACTCGTATGCAAGATGCTAGCGTAGAAAGTCCCTCAGAGAAGGTAGATGGACAAGTTTGTACCTTTTGTCCACATGATGTGGAAGATAAGGTTCTATTAGCACCTAAATTCGAGGATCTGAAAGAAGAGAGCCAAAGACCAAGACGACACATCCACAATCAAAATGGAGTTCGAAAACATCTTTGTGTGTCAATCAAAACATGAGGCAAATGGTAAGAATTTACATGCTTCTTCTTTATGCGAAAGTGTTGACGTAAATTCATTTGCAACCTTTGAAAAACATAGTAAAGGAATTGGATCCAAGCTCTTGACCAAGATGGGTTACAAAGGAGGAGGCCTTGGAGTAAACCAGCAAGGCATTAAAAATCCAATTAAGGCTAAGGAGAGGCCTAAATACGAAGGCTTAGGCTATGTTGCAAAAGAAGAATGGTCTTCTAGCCACAACACATGTGTATCGTGTTCCTTTTTCCGTAAGAAAGGAAATGAGGAGGCAAGATGTTCGGAGTTGCAACCAGAATTGGTTCTCACTTGGTTCCTCAAGCGTCAGAAGGACTCAAAGTGCAAAGCATCTCCAAAGAATAAGGGAAGATAAATTCTTCTTACCACACCAGTTTCTCACGTAAACAGTGTAAGCTAAAGGACAGCAAACAGAGGTATATTCGTTCTGTTAATTCGAATGTTGTTCATAATGGAAAAAAACACGTAGATTTGAATAACGTGTTGAGGAATATGTTTCCATGCACCTTTTTCCTTTCAACTAACCATTGTGTAGATAAGTGTGATAAAAGAAAAGCAGTGATCAAGAATATGTTTATGTCTAATGGACTTGAGACCAAAAAGAGAAAATCTCATCCAAGGTTAAAGGCAAGTGAGCCGAAAGGAGCTCAAAAGAACTTTTGTACTCACTACAATATCAGTGGCAATTGAGTCGAGAAGTGTTGGAAATTGTTTCCACAACTTCATCCTGGTAAGGGAAAACAAATTATGCAAGCACCAAAAGAGGAAGCGACAAAAGAAAAAGTGGCGCAAGATATGACCATCCCTGAAGCAGCTTCAGAAGAAGAGAAAGTTCAAATAGAGGGTTCATTTACTTGGTTGGCTAAGAAATGGGCGGACTATTTGTCTAGTTGAAGTTTGTAAATTTTTGTTTTGCACTAGTTGCATATCCCCATAGTTGGGTAATTTGTAAAAGTGATTTTCATAAATAAATCACTTATATGCAACAATGTTTTCTTTAAGCATTACAATGCTAGTTTGGCTTGTTGATAATCAATTTTAATGGAAAATTTGGGAGTCAAGTTTATTCCATTTTGTAAAATGATTTCTCAAACCGACGATTTTAAAATTGTTGTATGAGTAGTTGCAACACATTTAGTATGTTCCAAATGTGTTTAGCAATCAAGTTATACAAGTATTCACTATGTGAGCCTTGTTTTGGTTCATTTGGAAAAGTATTTTTAGGATCTTATCCTCGATAAGGATTTTGCAGATGAGCACCTTGGAATTCTTCTTGGAAAGGATGTTGTTGTTGATGGCCATAGTGACATGGACAAGCTGAGAAGAACATCGAACTTGAATTATTTCGTCAATTTATATTTCAAGTTCAGCTTGAGAAAAATCTAAGGCAAGTGCAAGTTAGGGCACTTCAAACATCGATTGGATCGAGTTGGGAAAAATGAAGGTATTGTAACTTCAAATGCTGAACAATTGAAAGTAGTAAATTTTGAGACAAAAAGTTTTTCAGTGGGGAAGAGTGATCAGGAGCTCAAAATTTTCCAAAAAAATCAAAGTGTCAAAATCTTGATAAGCTTAGCTTTAGATTGAAGATCTCATCATTATGAATCCAATGGTGTGAATGGCACTCAAATCCGAGCTCATACGCAGTAGTTAGAGCAAGTCAAAGTTCAGGATTGACTTGTCCAAGTGATAAGATTGGATGACATGGCAAAGGTTCCAACAAATGGGGAAGCGTTAAGTGGAATTTTGCCATTGGGTCCCGCATATCGCATATTAAGGAAAACAAAGGTCGTGGGTTAAGAATCAGCCCCTAAGTAGTGTCGATTTTTTATTAGTGATATCGCATCAAATCGGAGGAGGACAAGCATTACAGAATCAGCCCTCGACGCAGACAAGTTGTGATGTGATCGCAATCTCATATCATAAGTGGATAAGAATCGGCCCCGAGGTACCCAGGTTGCGATGTGATAAACGCAATCGCAAATTGCAATCACAACTCGCAGGAAAACACAGTCCCGCATAAGCAAAACCCTGGGACATTCGTCGATTGTGATCTGCAATAGGGCGTGGATGCGATAAAGTATGGGTTGCAATTTATAATCCCCGTCGGGTCCACCGATACCGATTTTATAGAGCACCGATGCGATATAGATAGCCAATTACGATTGCTATATCTGACAGGGTGTGAAACCTGTTAGTGTCAGTCTTTTCAGCCTTCCTCCAGTGATCAAATATGCTCTTACAAAGTGATTTTGAAGTGTCAAGGTCAAATTTTGTCATTTCAGTGAGTCTTCAAGCAAAATTTGGTCACTAGGCATTAGGTCTAGGGTTTGCTCTCACTCTTTTCAAAGTTGCCAAAATGCCAATCTATGTCACTATTCAGCTGAGTCTATCATCATTCATAGGGTTTTCATTATCATCTCAGTGTCTAATGAGTCATTTTACACCTTGTTCATGCTTCAGTTGCGCCTAGGTAAGGTCATTTCCCTCTCCTAGGGTTTTGAAAGCCAATTTCTCTTGGACGGTCAAATCATCGGCAAAACTTGTTTCCTGATGTTCATACACCTTCCCCTATCCTTAATGTACCTTATTAAACACTTCCCAACACTCAGATCCCCCAAAATCCTCATTTTTGCCCTTTTGGACTCCTTCCCCTCAATCAACCTCTGAGATTCCACTTTCCCCTGCTTCCTAACATCCCTCCCTACTCCCAAAAATTTCCCCAAGAATTTAGAAGCCCCCTATCCCCTTCATTTCGCTCCATTCCGACAAAATTCCTTGTTTCACACATCGGGACAAGTCGCACTCAAATAATGTTCCAGAGAAATAAAAGATGAATTTTAGGAAACTGAGAGAGGCGTTTATCCACAACATGCCAAAGAAGAAAAAACTCCTTCACGTTTTGCACAGGTGTCATGGTTTGAGAGAAATGTCAAAGCATTCCGTTGCCTCAGGAGAATCAAAGGCACCTCTAAAGTGACCTTGGGAAAATCACGTTTTCTCCTATCTTGGTTGGCCAAATTATTTTCTTGATGGGTAAAATGATAACTAGACACAAAGAGCTTTCCAATGAGCTATCATGAGCTAAATTTGGGGTTGAGTAAGACATTCAAAAGTTGACTGCAACAACACTCTTCCTTGAGGCAGCCTCATTTGGCACCTTTTGACCAGTCTTGGGAGATTTTACTTTTGACAGGTCAAATCAACTCCAAATTGAAAAATTATAGTTGGGTTGGAAATTAGACTCAAATACCTTTCCAACGCGCTATCCTGCGCCTGATTCCAACACCGGGAAGGCCTTCAAAAGCCTCCTGAAAAAGCGTGACATGTCAAGCTAGGTGCGCGACTTGTTGGGAGGTGCGCAACATGTCAGAGGGTCTCACATAGTGGAATTTTGCAACGGGCGCGACACGTTGAGAGGTGCACGACATGTTGGGTGTGCTGCGCAACATGTCAAGCTAGCTTCCCCCAGCTCATTTCAGAATTTCTCAAGCCCCCTTTACTTCATCAAATTGCTTGAGGTAGGCCCTTCAAACTTGTGAATAACTGCTGGATTAGTTGGGAAACATCATGAATGTGTTTGTAATGATCAAATTGGGAAAGAAAAAACACTCTATATGGCTGTATGTAAATTTATAATGAGGCCAGTTCTCCTAGCCGAGAGGCAAAGGAGATCATTCAGCATCTCAGAGCTGAAAATGATGCCTTACAGAGGAGATTTGAGGGTGCCCAATGGACCATCACTTACCTGGAGCAGCGCAAAAACGTTGGAGGAGGAGAAAGCACTTGAATGAGCTAAGGGAGTCGTAGTGACATATCTGAACCGAAGAAGACCCGGTGCTCGAGACCATAGACGAGATCTATGGTTTATTTGGGACAATCCTATTTGAAAGGTGTTGGCTAAGGCAATAAAATAACAATTGCTGAAGAACATGAAAATCATTATTGCGCGGAATGACGTGTGGCAAGCAAAGATGAAAGTGCTCAAAGGCAGTGGCAAAGGAACCTAATGAAGAAAAGCCGATCCCCCCGTTCTTGACCAGGGCTTCTTGAGAGATAGTACTAATAGCTCAGCCACAAACACAATTTCAAAAAAAAAATTAGCATTTTGGGTCATTTTTGGTATTTTTTGGCAATTTACAGGTTTTTGCTCATTAACGCGTCTCACCCCCGGTGAGACATGTCGTCCCGGCACCTCCATTTGACAAAAACTAAAAATTTCCAGATTTTTCATGCAAAGTTACATATGCACATGGATGGACTTGAGATTTTTTCATGTTTAAGGCCTCCAAAAAGTCAAAAAACATGCAAAATTTGACTTTCTTCCACCTTTTTGAACTGCAGAAAGTTGTCTTGGGAGAATTGATTTTTGACAGGGCAAATGAACTCCAAATCCAAAATTTCTAGTTGGGTTGGAACTTAGACTCACAGAACTTTCCAACAAGCCTACTCTTGCCCAATTTTGCCACCTGCAAGTGCCCCAAACATGGATCCAAAGGCACGCGACATGTTGGGCAGTTTTCACAGGAAATTCATCTACAGCTCAGGAATTCGCCTAGCTTTTACCAGTTTTGACTTGAGATGGGGTTTTTCACCCTCTTTGATGTAATTAATGTATTTTCATGTTACCATGACACTCATTTACCTCTTCTATAAGATTCATGAATGAAATAGAAAACATTTAATGAATGGATTGGTTTCCTAGTTTATAGAGGCAAGTTGTTTTGACTGCCTAGTTTTTAGTGCTAAGTTTAGAAGTGGTTGAAACAGCTCCTAGAAGGATGATCTCGACCCCTAGAGGCAAGGGAAGAGGTTGGATTGCCTATATTATGTATTTTCTTAATCATTTTCAATGGTTGGAAGGTTGGACTCTTGAGAGAGCAGTAGCTCATTGTATTATCTCTTGTATCTCTGCAATTTTTGGCAAGGAAGACCAGGGTTTTGTAGTCATCTTTGGGATTCTTGTGGCCTCATGTATTGATGGTGTGTTTCTTCATTCATTGTAAGCTTTGTTATGTGTTTCATTTTCCTTCTATACTTCTGCATATTAAACAAATGAAGTGATAAAGTAAGAATTCATGCTTGTCATGCTCTGCTTTTAAGTTTGTTTAATTTTGATGTTTTCTAATGTTTAAAGAGAATTCAAATTCATTGTTTGCTCTCTTTAGTCTTATCTCTTTCATTCCTGACCATTCACTTCAGTCAAAGACATCAGCACGGCCTCCTACCTCGCCCCAAAGACTCCCCTGCAGAAACTGTGTCCCATCCCCGCAGCCAAAATTGCCCTCTCCTCAACTTGCCACCAAAAACCCAAAAATCCCAAAATCAAATTCTTTTATCAGTTTACTAGCCTAATATCAGTGTTACCTTATTGGTCATCTCATCCATTGAATATTTTACGAGATAAATCAGAGAGAGCCTTCTCCTGCCCCCGTAGGGCTAGCTACGAGGCTGAATGGTTTGATGTAGCTTTTGAGATTTGCCTTTCTCAGCCTGAGGTGAAATGTCAA
>APFE031555281.1:197841-211284 GCA_000404065.3 Pinus taeda
ATCCAGAAGAAAGTCTGGAAGACCAGGCAGTTTAAGCCTGATTGTGCCAAGCCCTGAGGGCTTGATTTTTGATTGATATGCAAAGTATACTGCTCCATCAACATTTTCAGTGAAATCTTCAAAATAATCTTTTCTATGAGTCATGTGACAGTTTGCTCCTGAATCAAGCAACCAATCATTTTTCCAGGAAGCAAGTGAAGCATTAAACAAATCTTCATTTACTCCAATGTTACATTGTGCCTCAACATAGTGAGCGGATTCCGGTGCTTTACCTTTGTCTGTATCATCAGTTTTACCTTTCTGTTGGTTTCTTTTCTGCTCAATTTTGTCCCATGGTAGCTTGCATGTAGAGGCATCATGTGATCCATTTCTTTTGCAGCGTATGCAATGCAAATCTGCCTTTTCTCCTTGAGAATGTTTGCCCCCCCTGCCTCTGAAATATCTTCCTCTTCCTCTTTGTCCACCTCTTCCTCTGGTAGAATATTAACCATGATGCTTTTCTTTATGAGAAAGGCACACAACCTCTTCAGAAGATTCAGGGGTTGTCTTCTTTCCAAAGGCTTTTTCTCTTTCAGCAAACTTTTTCACAAGAAAGTCAAAGGTTATATCTTTGAGATTTCCATTTGCTTGCAAAGACTCAAGATAATTGGAGTATGTAGGATAAAGTGCCTTGAGAAAAGCAATAAGAGAGATATCCAGCTCAACTTTAGTGGATTTGATATCATGCATTATAGACTTTAATTCAGATGCAAGAGCAAGAGGATCATTATTTTGCAGTTCAAGAGTGAAGAGTTTAATCATAAGTTGGACGACTCCAAGTGCAGAATGTGAGTCATAGAGTTCTTTCAGCTTTTGTAAAGCTTCAAAGGCAGTTGAATATGATGAAATGTGGCGACTCACCTCCTTATTTACAGATGCTGTGATTAATGCATACGCTTTGTTGTTCTTGTTTTCCCAAATGGCGAGCTCTTTGTCTGAGGTAGGCTTTTCTGGGTCACTATCTCCTTCTCCGACACACACACCTTTCCACAACTCATTGAAGATGAGGGTGTGTTGTATCATCCGGGACCAATCAGGATAGTTCTCCTTGCCAGTGAGAACTATTCCTACGATAGAAATGATTGAATGCATTCTGTAAAAAAATTACTTCTGCTGATAGAAAAAAAATACTTTTGCTGATAGACTAATACTTCTAATGGCAAAAAAAAAAAAATTGCTCTTATGAAGAAAAAAACTTCTGCTGCTATACAGTCAAATTGTTCTCAAAGGGGTAAAAAGATTTCAAAGTCTTTATGCACTATATTTTCTTCCAATGTCTCTGTAAAATATCCTTCATAACACCTCCCCCTTTTCTTCTTTAAACAAAACATTCAATATATATAATATATATATATATATATATATATATATAATATATATATAATTATATATATATATATATTATATATATATATTATATATATTATATATACATATAATATATAATATATAATATATATATATATATATATATATATATCATTCAATACATATATCTTTCAATGTATATGCCATAGAGCAATATTAAAAACCACTGTATTATACCATGTGCAGCAACATCAACCAGAGAAATTCGGGAATAAGAAGTCTTTCTCCCTTTTTTTTGTGTACATAAAGCCCTCACAGCTTCATTGTGCATGTTAAGACAAAGCGCTATTCGAGAATTGAGTGCGAGTTGAGGTTCATAATAATACAGACCAACGCAATTTTCTTACCATTTGAAATGCAATTCCATACGCCAAACTGTCACTTTGCATCCTATTCTTTCTGAGATGACACTGGTCAGCGACATTAACAGCACAAGAAAAGATGCATGCACTTATGCAGCATTGGCTCTCTACGATGACAATATACCTATTACCGCTGAGAAGATTAGTACATTGGTGAAGGCAGCAAATGTGCAAATAGAGTCCATTAAAAACTGGACGGGTTTCAAGATTGAGTCTCCCACGCAGCGTTATATGTACTAACGCAGAGTTTCAAAATAGACGGGCAGATGTATAGCACGCAGCGCAGAGTTCATCTGGACAGCGATAAAATCATAGCACACAGACAACGATACAAAAACTTGGACAGCATATGTATAAACCCACAGTGTTACCAATGGGACAGTGTTACCAATGGGACAGCGTTACCAAACGCTGTGTTGAAATGGGACAGCGTTACAAAACGCTATCAGAGCATTCAAAATTTCAACGCTGCGGTATAACGCATTAAATAGACACCATATAACATATTAAATAGACACCATATAAACGCAGAGAAATTTCCAGCCGAAAGTCTACACAATTGTTCAGGCGTTATGGCAAAGTATGGGACAGAACTCATCGAACGCAGCCTCATCAAAAGTTCACCATGCTTCTGCTGCACATACCATGTCAGGTAGAAGGCAGTGGATAAAGAGCAGAAGGCAGTGGACAGAGGACAGAGGAGTTACAAGGCATGACAAAAAAGGAACCTGGGACCTGTGCTCTGATACCATGTCAGGCCAGGAGTAACTCCAGAAAAACTGATACCACTATTTCATTAGGTAGCTATTGTTATATACACATGAATGTGATTGATCAGTTCATCTTCTTGATGACTGTTCACATTCCAGAAGATTATGTGTCAACATGATGCTCATCGAGTAGACCGAAGTTATGAAGTGGGGGATAGGGTGTTCCTGAGAGTAAGGCCCCAAAAAAGCTCTATAAAATTTGGAAAAGGAGAAAAATTGTCTCCACGGTTTGTGGGACCTTTTGAAATATTAGAGAGGAAAGGGCCGGTGGCATATAGGCTTGCCTTACCTCCATCTTTAGCACGTATGCATGATGTGTTTCATGTTTCTGTTTTACGTCATTATATTTCAGATCCTTCACATATTATTGAATTGTGTCATTTGCAGGTCTCGGACGAGGGATCAGTGATGACCGAACCAGTTTTCATACTGGACCACAAAAGTTTGCAGCTTAGACGACAGTTAGTGGACCAGGTCAAGGTCCAGTGGGACCATTATAGTCCCAGTTCAGCTACTTGGGAGGATGCCAAGGAGATGCATCACCGTTTTCCTTACCTATTCCAGGGACTTCGAGACGAAGTCTATTTTTAAGAGGGGGTGTATGTAGTGCCCGCTCTAGTTGACTGACAGTGATATGACGCAAACATTTAATTAGCCATAAGGCCCACACTTTATTCTTTGAGGGCCTCAGGTTGAGGATCCGGACACATGACACTATTATTTGAGATATTCATGGTTATGATTGATTTTATGATAGCATGAATGGTTGTGTATCTTATCTATCAGTGTTTCGATGATTGCATCATGAAATAGTTAAGTTTAGTATTTGAATTTATGATGAGGGTAGTAAAGAATATGTATGCACTCTACTAAAAGTATAATGATGATAAATTTGATAGGTATATTTCTATGATGTTACGATGTTGATGGCTTAATGAATATGTATGTTTCCATTTATGATAAATGATGATAGCCATGAGGGATGTGTACCCTCTGTTACCTACTTCCATTAGTTCAAGCTTATAATGGACAATGATGTGAATGACCAAGAATTGTTAATGATGCTATTATGATAAGGACTAACAGTGAGAAACCTTGTTGCTAATGATTTTTGAGTATGGCAGGAAACGATCAGAGGCGCTCGCTTATGACATGTCGATGACACCTGGTTTGATGAAAATTCATATTATTTTATCTTTTAAAGTCTAAGTTGATCTTGAAATCTGCCATATATGTTTAACTATATGTTGATGATATGTTAATGGTTGCAGGCACAGATTTATTGCTTGACCGAATGACTCACATGTGGGTGATGGGGTTGTACAGGTGGATGGAACTACATGGGAGGGGTGGGACAAAGTCCCTGATCTTACCCACTAGCACTCCCGCCGTGACTTGGGCTGGAAGGGTTGAAACACCTTCGCCTTGAAGATCACTCCCGATGCATGAGGCAGGTCCCAAGTTGGTCGCTCATGAGGAATACTGTGGGCACCGCATCAAGGCGGACTTCCTTTGATCCCCGCACCGATTATTTCACTATAGCAGGCAACATAAGAGACGATAGTGGTCTATTGACGTTGCACGATATTTTTCCCCGTAGTCACTGGAGGCTTGAAGGGCAAGTGGTGTCTGGCACCCTTGGAATTTCAGGGAAATTCTTGAAGGGCACGACCAACTTGGCACCCTTGGCATCACAATTAAACTGTTATATGTGGCACCCTTGGAACTCCTAGGGAAGTTCTTGAAGGGCACAACCAAACTTGGCAACCTTGGAATCATTAAAAAAATAAATAATAATAAATAAATATAAGTAAGGAATGAAAACTAGGTAAAGTTACACCAAGGGAAAATTATGATTAGAAACCAAGGAAATTAAATCAAAAATAAAACTTGGAATAAGGAGGATCATAGAAAAAAAAAGTACCTTAAAAATCCTACTCTCCCCATGTTGGAAAATGCTAGGTATATGAGGTGGTTTAATTAGATAAAAGGGGAAGACAAACATATTGTAAGGATAAAGATTAATCCTAAACCAATTAAACTTATTAAGAAAAGAGGAAGGTGAATTAAAATAAGAAAAAAAATAAATGAAATTAGAGAGAAGCTCCATGTGGCATCAACCAGCATAGGAATATCCCTCTAAGAGATAACTTGAGTTAATTAAGGAAGTAGATTGGGGATAAAATCTTGACTCATTTATTGACTCCAAGTAATAAACACAATTTAAGGAATAAATGGGGGGAATAAAGAGATAACTAGGAGTAGAAATAGGAATCTTGTGAGGTGAGGAAAATATTAGTTTTAAATAAAAAGTTAAGTAAATAATTTTGGGTAACCCTTGATGAGAGAATGACACATGGGTAGGTGAATAATCAAGCTATTAAAAAATATATATATATTATAATTATGCATGACATGTCAAGTGTCATCTATGAGAAGAAGGGGTAGGCCATGGAAGAGGGTACTTTTTTTTGGGAACCCTATTGTTGGATGGATGATATGATGTCAAAGCAGTGACTACGAAGCTATAGTGAGTTTGGTGAGGTAGAGGATTTCTTTTTATATAGGGGACTCTTGAGCTAAGGTTTCTCTCCTCTGCCAGCTAGATTCTTCCTCCATTGTACAACCCCATTGCAGCTCGCGGGTCCGCGGGGAAGAAGAGTACCCAAGGAGTAGGTTGGGAGGTTAACCGGTGAGTCTCGTTTTCGGATCAAGTGCGTCATCATACACTTGCAGAAGTGACCGACAACAAGGAAATACCAGCGACAACAGAGCAAGCGGAGTCTTGCCTCTCCGATGTACGGTACATGTGTATTTAGTTACTACTTGACCTTAGATTAAAAGTATATAAATGTTGTGTTATGTTCCTGAAATGAGCATCAGCGATGTGTGTGTTGATTGAATTGAAATCTCAATGTTTTTATTTTCTGGTTGTAATTGCTGTGTAAATATATATATATATATAGTTTTAGCTGGGTCCTTACAAATTGAAAGTAAAATTTTGGAGACAAAAAGTTTTTCAATGGGGAAGAGTGATGAGGAGCTCAAAATTTTACAAAAAAATAAAAGTGTCAGAATCTTGATAAGATTAACTTTAAATCGAATATCTCGTCATTTTGAATCCAATGGTGCAAACAACACTCAAATCTGAGCTCGTATGCAGAAGTTAGAGCAAGTCAAATTTCAGGATTGACTTGTCAAGGTGGCGAGATTGGATGACATGGTAAAGGTTCCAGCGAATGGGGAAGTGCCAAGTGGCAGATTTCCATTGGGTCCCGCATATCACATATCAAGGAAAATAGAGGTCATTGGTTAAGAATCAGCTCCTAAGCAGTGCCGATTTCTATTAGCGATATTGCAAATCGAAGGTGGATGAGCGTCACAGAATTGGCCCCCAACGCAGATAGGTTGCGATACGGTCGCAATCACATATCGCAAGTGGATAAGAATCAACCCCCATGTACTCAAGTTGTCATGCAATAAATACAATCGCAACTCGCAGGAAAAAAAAAAAAGTTTTGCATAAACAAAGCCCGAGGACATCTGCCGATTGCAATCTGCGATAGGGCCTGGATGCTATAAAGTATGGGTTGAAATTTATAATCCCCATCAAGTCCACAGATACCGATGTGATAGAGCGTCGATGCAATTGAGATAGCCGATTATGATTGCGATATCCGACAAGTGTGAAATCATCGCCTTTACCGCTGGAAAAGCCACTACGCATGTCACTACTCGCGCTTTAACCGCGAGATAGGCGGGAAAGTTGGAAGAACCGTGGATTTCGGTGGAACTTCCAGATTTAACTCCAAATAATGAATTTAACTGGAAGTAAGCCAAATTTGGAGGAGAAAATTATGGAAACACTGATAGAAGTCATAACTAAGGCAATTTTCGACCAAATGGGATGCAAAAAGAGGCTAGATAGCCAATTTTGGACATTCTAAACTCATTGGAACAGGTTTCAAGATCAAAAGAGAACATCTGGATGGGATTTTTGAAAATTGAAGCCTATGGGTTCCATGGCCAACCAGAGTGTTGATTCAGTTTATGGAGGAGTATGAAGATGGAGATGACCTTGCAGGGGTCTTTCAGCCTCCATAGTTGTGTTGTAGCTTTATTTTCTGCAGTAGCCATTATAGTTGTGTTGTAGCTTTATTTTCTCTTTTCTCTATATGTGTATGGAGAAAGAGACTTGTTAAAGTACTTCAAATGGATTGTAGTATTGTTTGTGATCTTGGAAGTTGGAGTATGGGGTCTTGATTTGAGAGCCCTCAGCTTGCTGATTGTTTCATGACTAACTGTAGGTTGTCATGTGTTTAGAGTGAGAGTTATCTGCAGAAGAATATTTCCTTGAAGGGGAAACTAACCACTCTTTTTGTTAGCACACTTATGTACTCTTTATTACTGAAGAATTTTGAGCATAATGAGAAGGGTATTGGAAATACTGAGAGGGAGGTTGAATCAGTATTTCTTTTCAATTGTTACTTTTACAAGTTAAATCAATTATATTTAGAACACAAAATGAGCAATAGGAATAAATGTTTTTATTAATATGATATTTATAATGAATCAAGTACAATATATAGGGCTCCAACCCTTGATGAAAAAATCGATATTCAGTCCCCTAGGTTCCAACCTGTTGCCAAGCACTAACTTGGTATTTTGTGATGCTCCAACCTCTAGGGCACCAACCCTATCTTCTCAAGGCACCAACCTTGTGTTTAGAGGCTCCAATCCCTAGGGAACCAACCCTTCCCTAGTACAGGCTCCGACCTGGTTTCTTGAGGACACCGATCCTCTAGGGCTGCAACCTTATCCTTCAAGGCACCTACCTTGTTTGTTCAAGGCACAAACCCTCTAGGCTCCAACCCACTGTTATATTTTGTCTAGATATGTTTGATAATAATTCTCTGCTCTCAAAATCTTCTTCATTATGATTTATCAATCTACAGCTTCATTGTAGTCTCCATGCTACATCATCAATGATTACCTTGTCTCATAGAAGGTGTCACCATTTCTCTTCATATTTACCCAAACAAAATTTCCAAGTCACATCATGATGAATAATACATCATGGTTTTCAATATTCTTTTCACAACTTCAATGTATCTTCAATGAACTGTACTAAGATTTGCACACACACAACTCTCTATTTCAACCCTCTGTTCTAATTGTCACGGTAACTGCTTCTGAAGAGTGATTTTCGCGGCTTCAGGTTATGCGTGCAATTATAAAACAACCATGTCTTATGCAGTATCTTTAACATATCACGGGTTGTGCTTCTACAGATTCATTATAGGTCTGGTCTTTCAATGATTAATCCAGTCAACAGAATGCTTTGACCTTTGGCTTCCACTGGACCTTCATCTTCCTCTTCACTCACTCGACCTTTAGCTTTCTTTCTATTGTTCCTTCATGTTCACGAGTTGTGAACTATCGTTCTGTTTTATGGTAGATGCACAAGATTGATGATCAGAAATGAGGCATCTTAACTTATATTTATATGGGTTTCACCAATGACCAGAAACACATTTTTATTGGAGGGAGGCCGACTTTTATATTAAAATATATCGAAGAGTCTTTCATCCATAATCTTGATTATTCACGGAAACCATATAAGAGAGGCTATACCCACAAGGATGTCCCACATGCCACGTCACTACTTAAATCTCGCAATCCTAACTTCATAAAAATCCTGCAATTGCAACCCTTTGGCTTCAAAATATAATATTTTCGATACCCCTACTGCCGATGGAGTGGACGCGATATTCAATAGGCTGTTTTTAATAAATCTTCGGGTCCACACCTTTATCACAATCGGCGGTCCGTCAGGTCCACAAGTCTTATCGGAATCGGTGATTTGAATATGTCAAGCCTTAATTGAAACTTGTGATACGTAACTTCCGATAGGTGGATGAAATATTTCTTTAGAGCATATTATAACGGTGCAGTGGGTCTGCAATATTATATCGCAATCGGAAAATTTGAATGTGACATATTTAAGACTTGCAATATGACAATTCTGATACAGCAGACGCAATGTTTCATTAAGTCGTATTGTAATGGAACTATCGGGTCCATGTTGCATATCACAATTGGGGGTTTTGAGCAGTGTTATATAACTCCATAAATAGAAAACGTCGATATGATATCATTTCCCCGCTAACTTTTTTATGCTTCTTTTCCACAATGCTCCTCCATTGTTTTCTTCCTTTCGGTTCTTCTTGGGCATATGCGATATTTCCGATATGGCTCCTCCACTATTTTGTTTGACTCTTTGTCTTTCCTATGGCTTCTCTGTGATTTTCTATATCTAATCTTGGTTTGATATGTTTCTCTTGCTCTGATTCTGACTTCCAATGGCTTCCAATGTCTTTCCGATGGCTTCCAATGTCTTTTCAATGGATTCCAATGTCTTTCTGATGGCTTTCCGCCTTGGGAAGCTCTTTGGGTCCATTGCTTCTACTCTATCTGTATATATATGTTCAATTCATATGTTGTATTCAGTCCTTGGGTCCTCCATGGGAAACATTATCATTAATGGGCATAAATGGGAAATGTCACGTATTACAATAATTTTCCATCACAAACATTGCCATATTGACATCAATGACAACCTTGATTAACAATCTCCCCCTTTGTCATTGATGGAAATATTATTTCCCTTTCAACATTCTCTCCCCCTTTGACATCAATGGAAAACGAGGTGCCTAAGTACTCCCCCTGTCATGGTGCTCTTATTTTTTCTCAAGATAGAAAGATTGATGCCTTATCATCAGCTAGCACATTATCCCTTCTTCATGTCTCAAAAACTACTTTATAATGTTTTCAACAATGCTTCTCCAAGAATGTCCTAAACATACCTTTAAAGTGTGGGAAACGATGCCTGCTCCATCATGTTTTTGAATGCTACTACAAAAATAACTTTCTTAAGAGTTTTAAGTATCAACCTTAAAGATGCTCTACTTCAATGCTTCCAAATAGACTCCAAATAGCGACACACTGAATGTTCAATTCCAAGTTTTTATGCTTCGACAATCCGTATTTTGTTCTCTTCATAGTCAGAATTAAGAGCGGATGCCACTGAAATTCCCTTTCTTGCTATCTTTCTTCAAATCAAAGTTCCTTTGCATCTTTGTGCTTCTTCTTAAATCGTTGTCATCCAATATTTCAACATCATTGTATTCAGATGAAATGGTGAGAGGTTGTGCCTCATGGTTGCTATTTTTCTAAGTGACCAACTTCAACCTGAGCTATATTTGACTGTAAAACATTCTCCTTTCTATAGTCCTTTTGATGATCCATTTTTCCTTGTGTTCTAGCAAAAGTTTCTGTAAGTTATCTCCATTAGCATATTTTGATATCCAATCTGTGACTGTCTTTTAAAATTATTTCTACTGATTGACAATGTTTTGCAATACTTCAATTATGTTAGATGATGCCAACTGCTCTTGCTTTAACCTCCATTTCCATATGTATCTGTTTGTTTAAAAGTTGCAACTATTTGTGTCCATAATTTACCTGTTCTCACATCATATCCTTGAGTCGAGACATTCAACTTATGTCATAACAGAAACATATTTCTTTGCCCCATTTCCTTAGCATTAGATGGCCTTCTCTGCTGCTCCAATTCTACTTAGTAATCAAGTAGGAAAAAAAAAATATCTTCAACAACAGTCCATTGGATAGATAAGAAATCATGTTCTTCAATGGAGTGTTCCTGAGAAATGATCTATCAAAGAATTATTGTTAATATAGCTCATCAAGGACTTCATAAGGACCCTTTCACATATAGCTTCTACAATAATGATCAAGAATCACAAGCTCCCCCTAACTGTATGCATGGTCTCTTTTTGGTAGAATCTCATCATCAAATACTCAGAATATCAAGGATATCTTTATTAAGTCAACAACATGTGTTGTTGGTTGGAGAGTTCAGGAGATTTTTGGATTGCATTTTCTTTCTTCTCCATAGTTGTGTAACTTTATTTTCTAGCATGGTTCTAGCTTGTGTAGGAGCCCAAGTCAAGTTACAATCACATGCCATATGACCAATATTATGACACTTAAAGCATGCTATGTTGTTCATGAATAAGAATTCATGATTTCTTCCAGCAAAATTGCTTCTCAAAGATTGTCGGGGACCATAATGTCTATCTTTGTGATATGCCCTACAATATTTTTCCATGTGTCCAAAGTTTGTACAATAATAGCAATAACCAAGAAATATACTTTGGTACCTGAGAGAAGAAGGTTTCCTTTATGTACTTCTGAATTCTTTCTACCTTGATATCCTTTGATTATAACCATTTCTTCTTGCATCCTTAACATCATCTACATTTCTTCTTGGAACGAGACTTCCTTCGTTTTTTCCTTGACTCTTATCCTTGCCTTTGATGGAACTAAGAGCACTAATATTTCTTTTTGGCTTCCTCACATCCTTGTTGTTTGAAGCATTACCATTCTTGCTTTAGGATTCTCCTTCATAGCCAAGACCTGATTTATCAAATGGGGATCTTTGATGGCTGAGCATGTCATCCAAGGCTTGGGAACTCTTCAAAAATTTGTCCATCCTTTCTATCTTTTTCCTGAGGGAGACAATCTCTTCTTCCAATCTTTTGCAATCATTATTCTTCTTAGCAAGTTGTTTCTCCAACTCTTCCTTGATACGTATTACTTCATTTGCTTCTATTTTAAGGGAGATGATATCTGACTTCATTCTGAAAATTTCTTCATTTTCTTTTTCTAGACTGCTCTCTATTTCTTCCTTGATCTTGATTGCTTCACACGATTGGGCCTTAAGAGAAGTGATTTCTGATTTTAACTTGGTGATGTCATCATCCTTTTCTTCTAGTTGGCACATCATGGTGTTTCTCTCCTTTTCTGCTTCATTAACTTGTCCTTTTATGAATGTCAAAGATTCCATCACCTTCTTAGCTCCTTGTGCTTGTTTCCTTGCTTCTTCTAGTTGAGATCTAAGGGAGGATACCTCTTCCTTGTATTGACCAATCTTTGCTTCAAGTTTGTTCAAGATTTTATGCTTTTGTTCAAGGTGGCTTGACAAGGTATCTTCCCGTTTCTTTGCCTTATCCAATTCGCTTTTCATGGATATGACTTCTTCATGATGCTTTCTTCTACTTTTATGAAATTCCTTATTAAGCTTAAGCTCTTCATCCCTTTGTTGTACTTGAAGCTTGACAAGGTCAACTTCCTTCCTTGTTTGGTCTTGGTCAACAGCTAGTGCTTTCTTCTTAAGTTCCTCGTTTTCCTTTTTCAAACTGATAACCTCTTCCATAGTAGCCATAAGTTTACTGAGGAGATCTTCTTCAAAATATTTTTCATTCTCTTCATCATCTAGGTCTTATTTAGCCTTCATGTCATCATTCTTATTTTCAGTTTCCATGATGGGTTTTGGATTTCCCTCTTGCTTTCCATCATCTTCTTGGCTAGTGATCATGGTCAATGCTCCTTTTGAGGGAAGGTCATGAAGTTTGTCCCATATACCCTTTGTTGATGAACACTTTTCTAAATTTTCCTTTATAGAATCTGGTAACCCATTCAGGATTGCCTTCCTTTCTTTTTCATTGTACTCCTTGGATTCTGTTATCATAAAATCAGTACTAAGGGCTGCTACTTAATAAGATCTCATGAAACTGTTTCAGACCAGGCTTTAGACTAAGGTTAGCCTCCTTAGTCAGAGAGGGCTCTCTCACAGATTTTTGATATGCATTAAGGGCAAGAAAAGATGGCTAACTCTTTAAACAGTAAATGATGTTTAAGCTGGTTGGAACAACAAAATTAGGCTTCACCCATTGGGCTCATGGAGTCATACACTTCTGCAGTAAACAAGTAGCTACTCAATCATGGAAACCAAGGCATATAATGTCTCAATGCTCAAAACATTTACCAAGCAGAACCTCAACTCAATAAACATACACAGAAAGTCTGAGCACTAGGCGAATTCAGAGTGATTGCATGTTTAATGAACTGTAAAACAAGAAGAATAAAGACCAAACCACATATACTCTGAGCATTTGAAACACAAGATGAATCTTGGGAAGAAAAAGTATCCTTTCTATTACTATCAAAGTCTTTTACATAAGCCAAAATGAAAACTCTGTTTTTATACAAATCTCCAACCCTTTTTACATCAGAGTTTCTCCTATATATAGGAAAACAAAACTAAACTACCTTGAGTCTCCTCCTCCAGCATGAGGAGAGCTCGAAAATCTATCATTAACTGCCTTATCTATATTTAAACTAACTTATTAAATACAAAAGGTATTGCGCTGTAATACATAGAGTCCTATTCCTATTCAAACTCTAATTCTATCTCCTCGTGTGCATGATTCCTTCTTTGAGCTTTGACACTTGTACTATTTCTGTAGTGGCTAAAATGCATTTGAGAGGCATTCACTGAACGAGCTGCCTTGGATTCTAACTGTGCAGATGACTCATTATTTGATGAAGATGTGTGCCCTGTTTTCACAGTCCCTGCCTTCCATCAATCTTGATTTCCAAAAGAACATGCTTCAAGCTGTTTAATACCTTTGATGACCACGCATAACACCATATGCCTAATAATCTGGATGCTTTGTGAACTGGACAGGTGTTCAACCCAAAATTCCGGTAACCCTACCAGAACCCTAATATTTCGGTCATAAAGTAGCTTTAGGAAAACTTTAGAAAAAAACCAAAATGTTTCACCTTTTTACTCCAACACTTACACCTGCCATTCTTTGAATGCTTAGATAGCCTTGTATGGTTTCTTTCCTGCCCTCGAGGCATTCCTTTTCAAAATTTGCTAACCTCAGCATCAATTTCATTGTTTTTTTTACAAAACAGTCACCTACAGCAGTTTCGTAGCGCGCTACGAAACTGCTGTTCTTTTCAAAAATTAC
>APFE031555301.1:2930-39801 GCA_000404065.3 Pinus taeda
GGATTCATCGGTCGAATTGGCATAACATGCTATTTTCAGTGCTTTGGGCATATCGAACCTCAGTAAAAACGTCAACAAGGTTCACTCCTTTCCAACTAGTTTATGGTCTGGAAGTTGTGTTACCCATTGAGTGCGAAATCCCATCATTGCGAATGGCCATCAAATTACTTCCAGCCACTTCCAAAGAGGAAAGACGTTTGTTATACTTGGCTCAGCTAGATAAGAATCGACACGATGTTGCATTAGTGATCGAATCTCATGCAAAACATATTAAAGCTCAGTATGATCGAAATGTGACCCCTCGAAATTTTTCAGAAGGAGATCTAGTCTTATTGTATGATCAGGCAAATGATAAATTAGGCACTGGAAAATTCGTGCCTATGTGGCATGGTCCCTATGTTGTCAAGCGAAAGCTAGCAAAAGGGGACTATGAATTGGTAGACTTTCACGGGGTCTCTTTAGGTAAACCCAGAAATGGTCTTTACCTGAAGAGGTATTATGCTTAAAGATGAGTTGGAGATTCATAGTTAGGTTAGTTTTCTTACTAGCTGGTGTGTTTTAGATTAAAAAGTGTGCTTAGCTTAGAGAGTGTTTTTCGTCATTATTCCCGCTTATCTTGGTTCTACTCTTGATATCACAAATGTCGATGCCTCTCCAAACATACATTGGTTTCGCTGATGGTGCTTGTCGCAGTACACAGAATATTTCTTCCACAGCTTGGGTTATTTATTCGCCCTCTGACGAGTTGGCATCTATGCATGGGGTAAGCCTCGGCCAAACAACAAACAACATTACAGAGTATAGTGCAATGATGGAGTTATTGTTTGAATCTATTTCATTTGGGATTCGAAGTTTGATAGTGAGGTTAGATTCTGAACTCGTTGTATTACAGCTTAATAGAGTATACGCCATTAGAAATCTAGTATTATTGAGATTATTTTTGAGGGTGCGTCTCTTGGAATGTGAATTTGACTATATTGAATATCAGCATATTCCAAGACCTTTAAATACATTAGCAGATGCAATTGTTTCTCAAATGTTAAGTAGACATGTGCGATAATCATTCAAGTAAATTTAAAAACATTCCATAACATGTTTAAAAAGATAAGCCGGCAATAGTGATATAATATGATATAGGAGTGTGTCAAAATATACATCGTCCTCGATCATAGGTTGAAAAACACCTTATGATTGGCAAAAATGATAAGTACAAAGAGCAAAAATGTCATATATAACTACAATAGGCGATCATCCCATCACTGGTGACGATCTCGATATGAAACCACTGCATGGGCCCCCTTACAAAGGAACCTCCTAAAAGGTCCTGGGACCCCAATCACATAGCGCTGAAGTCGACGAGGGATGTCATCTATGTTGGTCTCTGGAATGTCCCCTGTCAGGCGCTCTAGATGGCTCTCCAACTCGGCTAAAGTCTCTGCTGATTCATCCCGTGCGGCTGGAGCTGGTGTAGCAGGCTATTTCCTCTCGTAAGGTCGGAGAGCGGCTGGTTGCCATGGGCCCACATCTACATTTGAAACTTTTACTATCAGTTTTTGGACGAGATAAAAAACAAAAAACAAAAAAAATAGGAAAATGTTGAAAATGATTTTGCCTAAGTAATCCCATTGCTCTCCTGGTGGAAGAGCCATGTCTGGGTCACCACGAAAATCTACCCCAACATAAGGAAAGTCCTGGATAGAAAAAACCTGGTTTTCCAACCATTGGAAATACTTAGGCTTGAACCGAACGACCTGTGTCCCCTCATCAGGATGACGGGCCATAACTGCAACCCATCACATCAGTTTGGGCTCTCGAGGAAGCCCAGCTCCAACAGTGAGGTGTTGCGGGATCAACATCAGAATCCTCTCCAGACCAAAACTCACAACTATAGCACCATATCCAAAGGTCTTCAGTTGTCCGTTTTTTGCCCTGGTCAGTTGGCCTTTCACATTAGCCAACACAGCATCGCATCAGTTGAAAATGGTGCCTTGAAAGCGATCAACTGCCATCCGCATCTGGGATCCAGTGGCTATGTGTAGTGCTGCGCTACTGCAGAGTCTGGTAACTGTAAACCCAATCACCATGAGTTTAGGACGGGATATGGTTTTGATATCTATCCCTTTGTCTCGGTTCTGAACATTGCAATACTCTAGCCGGAGGCTCCCGACAGACTGGCCACCTGCCCTAGCCCCGAATCGAGTCAAATGTTCACCTCTCCTAGGAAAACCAGTCAAAAAGTATATATTTGCTGGCTCTATTTCGAGCTGGTGCCCACCAATGAAGAAGCATTGGTCCTGTATACTCCATCTATCAACCAGCCACTGCAGAAAGTCCACATGGGCCCTCATGCCAGGTATGGCCCAGAATTTGTATAAGCCACATGCCTTCAATGCATCAATCAAAGTTTGATGATTCATTGCGGCAAGATCTATGTCCTCATGCTCCCATTCTCACCAATCAAGCATGATGTTAATCCCACATCCAGTAAAAAGGTGAATTAGAATATATAAAATTGAATTCTTTGGGTAATTTTTGAGTTAGTTAGGTTTTAAAAAACCTTTGCGCTGGGTACGCACCCTCTTGTTAGGGACAGTGCGTGAGGCCCGCACCTTGCCTTCACGGCAGGTGCGTACCCCCGACTTTTTTCCCATTGAAAAAAAGTCGGGGTACGCGGGTCCCTTGTGGTAAACCAGCGGGCCCCCGCGCGCGCGTTTTGAAACCTAAAAACCTCCTAAAAATAAAAATCAACCCCTAAAAAACAATTTGAAACAGATAGAAATGAAGAGTAAGATTATGTGGATTACCTGGAGGAGACGGCGTTCGATTCCGACGGACGGATTTTCCGCAATCTTCACGGGAAGTTTCTAATCAAAAGCCCTTTTTTCTCACCCAAATCTCAAACGGTAAAAATGAATGGTTAAAAGTCCTTTTTATAAGTTTTTTGAATAAATAAATTGTAAATTTTTTATGTTTCGCTTTGAAAAGGTAATTTTTGTGACATTTTTACCCATTTTAAACAGGTATGAGTAATGTTTGAGTTTTTGTTCAGGTTAACGGATTTTTCAGGCGAAATTGGTCGTTTTCAACAAAAAAACATTAGAGTCACCTTTAAGCTCTTTTCTGACTCCTAAAACATGAAAAGATTATCGAGTCTTTCTTTTTAAGCTCGTTAAAACGGAACTAAAAAGATAGTCCTCTTACAACCCTTTTCTGATCGTAAAAACAGGAAAAGATTGCCAGATTTTTGTCGTTTCAAATTCGATATTGGTCATAAAACGACGTGTCGTTGATCGCTTTTTTACTTTTTCGAATCAGACGCACTAACTACGAAAAGTATTCCTTGGTCGTAAAGATCAAGTGGTTCTCTCAAGTATTATTATACTTTTTCGAGCTTGGAAGACACAAATTTACGAAAAAGGTCCACCCTGGAGTCTTCTTAAGTTTTTTCAGACTCTCTAAAATTGAAAAACACCAAGTTTCTCCTATACTGGACTCGTTAAATTTCGACAATAAAGGACCTGTTCAATTACAAACAGGAACGGACCACTCCTTCTTAGGGTTTGAATTTAAACTAAGTTGGACTCATCCGAAGGATGAGCTTATAATCAAGCACATGTTATCCTCCTCAAGCTTGTAAAAATAAAGAGGTACTTGCCAGAAATGGTGGGGGAAAAGAGAGAAAAATGAGCTTGTTTTTCATACTTTGTAACCACTCTTGAACACAACACTTTCATTCGCCTGGGTTGGGAAATCCTTTGCCTAATAGTTGATCGAACCACATTGAAAGTATTCAGCTGGTTTCTGGGTATTAACTTTGGGTCAGTCGTCACCAAACCATCTGTTGTGTCATTGTGTGTTCAAGAGATCAGTGCAAATAAGGCATTCATCTGCAAAATATCTGTCATCCATCTTGACCATCCCTGAGTGAGTCCTTGTGACTAAATTTCTTTAAACTTGATCTATGATTTCACGTTGTGGGCTTGCCTACGACAGATCACTTTCTATCGACTTCAGCTCTTTATCTAGAAATATGATCTATAAATTGCCAGTACCTTGGGATCTACATGCCTCAATGGCAGGTTTCTCGCCTTCGACGATAGGTTGCATCCTTGACCTTCGATCAAAGGATTCCATGACATGTTCGACATCGACACATTTAATCACATCTCATGGATTGTACTAAGTACTTTGAGAGCCATTGTCATTATTGGTGGTTTCTCTCACACTTGTTAACAGTTTACATCATCAATTGGTAATCAAGTGGTTTCTACCATGTTCGACTTCAACACATTCATTCACATGGATAGAATCGTACTATTTCCGGAAGTAGAAATGAAGACCCTGGATCTAGTTTCCACCATCCAGGCTACAAGGAAATTTGTATTCATTATATTGTAGACTATTCATAAACAGATGGCTGCATCCATACTGTGTCTACATGTGTCTATACTTATGATGTATTACAAGATTGTTCCTATATCAGAGAAGTAGTTAGTTTTCTAGTTAGTTTTGATTTGAGGATGGGAATGCCTACCTTAGTGATGATATGATATCATATATATATTTTGCATTTGAATGTTTTTACAGGTTGAAAGCGGGCTCTCCACAAGATGATCCTCGAAACGATAAAGTACTTCACTCTTCCTAAATGATAAATGAAATCCTCATCTACTACAGACTTTGCACTTTAGGGGGTAATCTGTTACACAAAAATATCATCACCATGACTATTTGCAGTCAGTATGGGCCTATCATCACTTATACTGGCCTCCTAAGCAAGTCTCGGACCTCAGCTCTTCATGTCAAGCTTTGCAAATGAGAGAAAGACATTAAAAATCAATAAAACTTTGGTTCCGCACTTTCTCTCACTTTTGCCTGCGAGCCCGCACCCTTTGTTCATATTACCTACTTATCTGCATGCTCTGTCTGTAAAGGGATGGGTGTGTACCCCTGTAAATTAAAAAAGCCGCAAGTTTATTCTAAAAAACTCACTTTGTTTAATTCTAGATGTTTCTAGAAGGAATTTTGACGTGGATTGTTTGCTCCAAGGTGGTTCATGCATCCCAAAAGAGAAGGATCTAATCCCTTGATAGGAGGAGCTATCCCTTTGAAGGAGGGATTTATCCCTTTGAAGGAGGACCTAGTAACTTCCCTCCATTGCATTATAATTTAAGGCATTGGGTCAGTTTCTGGGGAGGTTAGAAGCTGAACATTTTGAGGGTAAATGCTGATGGAATTGGGACTTCCTAGTTAAACTTGAGAGGAGAGATCACATACCTTTTGGTTTCACTGGGAAGTGAGTGAAACTTGTCAAAGTAGATGAGACTTCTTGTCGGACCCTGGGAGGAGCTTGTACATCATCAAGGCACATGTTATAAAGTTCTTCTTTCATTTGAATTAATACAATCAGATTCATTTTTCTCAACAAATTGTCTTATGTGGTTTGTTTCATAATCTCCTTGATCATTATGATGAATATGCTTTATGATATTGGCTTTTCAGGTGCTATTTAATTTGTTTGCTTGTTTGTGTTTGCAAAATTACACTTCAAGGAAGCTCATTTGGAGTGAGGGAGCGAGGCTTCCACAAACTTGCATTGGACCCAAGGTAGGCCTAAAACACTTGTTTGCCTTTGTTTTAATTGCATATTTAGAGAAAGATAGTTTTTGATTGGATTGCTTGTCACTAGATATCTTTAGATACTAGGAAGGTCGATCTTGTCTGCAACCTCGACTCATTCCGGGTGACAGGAGGTTTGGAGGTCAAGGTGACCAAGTACAGTCGAGTGTATACTCGTTTCAACTCAACTATTCAAGCTGAACACATCGGTGAGATCCATTTACTAGGTTGAAATTCTATTTTTGAGCTCACTTCTGTAAATACTCTTTGAAGAACATAATAAAGAGGTTAGCACTCGATGCTAAAGGACTAGGAGACATAGCTAGGAAGTCTGGTGAACTCCTTTATCAATTTTAGTTGTGTTGATGTGTTTGATTGTGTTTTTATAATTGTTTAAGTGTTTATGTTATTTGTAATCTTATCGATCCATTGCATTAAGTAACATAGGCAACTTCACACATAGTCTGTAATAACTTTTTCAATTTTGGATCAAGTGGTATCAGAGCTTAAGGTTTTTAAGGTTTGACAAGTTTGTGTGGAGATTTGAATGCTTACTAGGTTGAAGCTCGGATGAGGTGAAGGTGAACTTGTTGAGGCAAATCCAGAGATTGGGTCTTTTCACGAAGAAGGATCAGATATGAAACTCCACTTGGGTCAGAATCCCAGTTTTTGGATAGTTTCATGATGATACGTGCCATGGTGAAAGAAATGTATCACGAGTTTAAAAAGGGCAAAGGGGAAGGTACTTCATCACCTATACCAGGCAAAGGAGCAGAGGAACCTTTTCTTTTTGTCCCTCCAGAGAAACAAGATAAAGGAAAAGGAGAAAATCTTCCTCCATCTCCTCCATCATCACCATCATTGTCATCATCATCATCTTCTTCTCATAAAACTAGTTATTCTAAGAAGAAGAAAAAGAAAGCCTCTTTGATCAAATTAGATGTGAAATTTGATTTTCCCATTTATGATGGAGAACTTAATGCTGAAAAGCTTGATAATTGGATAAGGCAAATTGATGTATATTGCAGGGTGCAAAAAGTTGATTCAGAAAGGAAGAAGATCTAGCTGGCTAGCCTTCGACTTGGAGGAACTGCACTTGTGTGGTGGGAAGGCAAGACATAAGCAGATCTCCAAAAGCATGGTAAAATCATTTCAACTTGGAATGAATTTGTTTCTACCATTAAAAAGAAATTTTATCCTTTGGCTTATATGCAACAAATAATGATGAGTTGGAAAACACTACGTCAATTGAAGGGTCAAAGAGTTCAAAGTTATACTCGGGAATTTCATAAGAGAGCTTTAACATTAGGCATATAATTGGACTCACCAGAGACATTATTAAAATATATAGGTGGTCTTCATAGTTATTTGAAGCATACTATACTTATGTTTAATACCACTAGCTTAGATGATGTATCAGTTCAAGAAACCCATCTAGAGGCTAGAGGTAAAAATGTAACCCCAAATGTTGGGAAATCATCCAAATCTATTGAGAACAAGAATAAAGGCAAGAAGAAACTGAAATGGAAGGAAAGGAAAACAAACACTATGAAGAAGGATAAACCTTCATGCACTCATTGTAAGAAGGAAGGACACGATGAGGCACACTGCTGGTCTTTGCATCCAGAATTGAAGCCTAAGAATTTCTGGAGTAAAGAGTGAAAGAATGTTGCTGCTATTCAAAAGGACTTGGGATCAGACTCAGGTGATGAAACAACAATTACAACTATAGGTATAAAAGGTAAAGATTCTAAAGCATCTACAAGTAATTCTTCACATTTTGTTGATAATGAAAGTTATGAGAGGAAAAGAAATGAGCCATTTCATATTAGAGTCATTTCCAAGCACACTAAAATTGATACTTTATTTGATAGTGGGCGACAAGTTAATTTGATTTCTGAAACAATTGTAAAGAAGTTGGGTCTAGAAACAAAACCTCATAAAAAGCCATATCCATAAGGTTGGGTGTGTGATAAACAAATTACGAAACAATGTAAACCTCGTTTTGCTATTGGGTCAACATTTGTAGATGAGGTTGAGTTAGATATAGTCCCATTGGACATATGTGGAATTGTATTAGGTAGTCCATACTTATACGATAGAAAAGCTATATTCTATCGAGTTGAAAATAAGTATCAACTCACTAAGGATTGCTTCCGGGAAAACTAGTGTCTTTTTTATCGACTAGTCCTCTAGGATTGGCAGCTATCCTAGAAACAAACAATCAAAGCAATTTAGGATTTCTTCTATGTATGATAGATAAGAGAGAGGCAAAGGAACCAACCTGGATCTTGCGCTTGACTCCTTGCTTTATCTCTCTCCCCCTTGACAGAGCTTGCAACTCCTCTCCTACTTATCCCGCTTAGAGAATACCTATAGAAACATAGCAACAAAACACCGTCAAAGCATCTTGATCTATTATATCATAAGCATTGTAGAATCAGAAATACAATGAACATACAGTGGCATTCACAAATAATAACATTCACAATTACGCAGTTGTATGGAAGAAAACTCAAAGAACTTTATTAAATAGAAGGGAGAGTTACAACCCAGCTCTCCGATCTAGCATCATCCTCCCAACATCAAAGCCCTCTTCACCTCATGAAAAGCAAGATCACACCAACAATACAATGCTCTCTCTCAACCTCAAACTATCAACACTTCCTTGCAAATTACAAAATTCTAGCCTCCAGATCTCTCAAATGAGGGATCCATTTATAGTTCTGTGTAAAGGTGTGAGTCATGTCTGGGGTTTTGATTAGTGTCATTCCACTTGTTGTTTCTGGTTCCACTTGGAGATTTCTTGGATCTCTTACTCATCCTTGGGCTAGTTCAGAGAGGCAAGTGTCATAGGAGAAGTTTCTAGAGGATTCCATGAGCATCCACTTAGCAAACTGTCTCAGACATTTGTCCATCCTCACTCATCACACCCTGCAGAAGGCCTCATCAGTATGCATTGCACCTGGCTAGTGTAGGAGTCAGTATGCATCGCACCATGATAGTGGAGCACTCAGTGTGGTCCTGTTTTGGCCAGTTCTGGATGGTTTTTCAAGTGGAACTTTTGGGGAATGATGTAATCAGTTGACCATGATCCTTTAGGGTATGAAACAACACTTTTAGGGGTTAAAGAGCCCTATTT
The DNA here is from genome assembly GCA_000404065.3 of Pinus taeda. Taxonomy (NCBI): domain Eukaryota; kingdom Viridiplantae; phylum Streptophyta; class Pinopsida; order Pinales; family Pinaceae; genus Pinus; species Pinus taeda. The sequence goes on from APFE031555301.1 coordinate 11,692, forward strand.
TTTTGACATATAAGATTGGGGTTGAAGTGCCCAAATATGTCTATAACAGTTTCCCCCTAAAGCATGAGGTCGTAAATCTTTTGATGTCAGGTGAAATGCTTTATCATGAGGATCTGAGGTTTTCGAAACTGGAAGGTGACCTGTACAAGATACAATATAATACATCATCATAATATAATTTTCATGATCTATTTGAGGTGGGAATTCCCATGCTCGACTTTATAAATTCATTTCATGTACATAGAAGATATAGTTGTCTGCATATGCAGACTGATGATTCTTCAAATGTAGATTCATCATCCCTGGCTCGGATGATCATCTGTGCAGCTTCTATGTACATTTAATGTCTTCATATCCCTGAATGTATTGCAGCCTGGATGGATGAAACTAGATACAGGGTCTTCAAAACTCATTCAATCTTTGCCCGATGTACAAGTCAATCCATGTGAAGAAATGTTCTAAAGTCGAACATGGAAAGACATCGCTTGATTACCAACCAATAATGTGAGCTATTAACAGACGCGAGAGGAATCACCGATAATGATGATGATGACCCTCAAGGTACTATAATACAATTCACGTGGTGTGAATATATGATGCAATGTCGAACACCACGCAAAATCTTTCTGTCGAAGGGCATTGATGTCAACCTGTTGCCGGAAGTGAGAAACTTGCCATTGAGGCATGCAAGCTTCAAAGTACTGAAAGGGGTGTTTCTAAGTCAACTTCTTGGATAATGAGCTGATGTCGACAAGAAGTGACTCGTCGAAGGAGGGCCTTAATATATCCCACATCTACGACATGAAACGAAGCAAATGATCTTCTAGAGGTGAAAACGATTTGACGACACAAGGTTCAGGAATGGCGATCATGAAAAATGGAGGGTGAAGGTATTGTAGTGGATGAGGCATTAACTGGATGGTGGTTTCTCAGCTTAATGACTTCTCTTGAACATATCGGTGACACTGAGATGGATTGGCATCGTTAAACCCAACAAATGGATGTTGTGGAAGACCAATGGTGAAATGACCGGTGAACGGAATAACCCAACCCGACTCAATCATGGTGATGGAGTGAAAGTCTCATGTTCAAGAGTGACCTGCTACCATAAAATTCTTCAAGTTTTCTTCCCTTTTTCCCCAGTCATTGCTGACCAATACCTCTTTATTTTTGTCAAGCTTGAGGAGGATAACAGATGTTTGTTCTATAATTTACCCTTCGGGCAAACCTGTCGCTATATTTTAGCAAGTATAGTGACAATGAAACTCATTCTTGTCTAGGAGGACAAGTTTTTCGCTATTGTTTTAATGAGTTTAACGACAAAGACAATGCGGTCCTTTTCATGTTTAAAGAGTTTGAAAAGGGACAGAAAGGAAACTCCAACAATTCTTTTTCATAGAATAATCCCTTAAGTTTGGAAAAGGATAAAATAATGCAAAAGGGATGACTTTTCGATCACTTTAGCGAGCTGAAAAGACAAGCGCCCAAAATTTTTTGTGAGATAATCCCTTAGCTCCGAAAAAGATTAAAATATACAGGAGGGATGGCACTTCTAATCACTTTAGCGAGCTGGAAAGGCCAATATCTCAACAATATTTTCATATTTAATGAGTCTAAAAAGAGTTTAAAGGAGACTCATTTTTAAGGAACAAGTGGTGTTTAGGGTAGCAACTGGTTTCGGGTAAGCTTGGAACTTCTCAAAATATGGTGATGTGAAGAGGTTGGCTAACAGGACCACTTGTCGCAGCTGTTCCTCAAAAGGGTAAACAATCAAGTGGAAGCGTATAATTGGCCAAAAGGATGGAGGTGATGGTAGGAACACAACCAAGGCTCAAAGCTAATAGCATGGCAATCACAGGTTCTTTTTTTAACGAGCTTGAACTATGGGGGAACTATGCTCAATGGTAGGCTTATTTTTTAACGAGCTTGAACCATGCGACAACATATGCTTAGATGGTGGTCAAAAATGTTTAATTCATTGCTTAACACATCATATTATTTCATCGGTCATTCAACCTGCTCAATCACCCCTTCAAACTGATTAGAAATACATATATATGTACAAAAAATGAGTTAAAACTAACTTTTGCTTGAAGTACGTGAATAGTAAACATAAAAGTAGTTTTACCTTTCATTTTCATCATTCTATTTCAAATTTGGGAATTTGGAGTTCTGGAGTGGTTTCCGCCCTCAAATTACACCAGTTGATTTTAGGATATCAGGTGGACTATTCTCTGCGCCATTAGGACCAGGTAGGAGCTAACCCTGAGCTCTTAATTTTCATTCCGTCCTTGCTTGATTTTGAGCATGTTTTTCCACATTTCTGGGCCCTTGGTGTTTGAAGGTCTTGTTCCCCAATTATCACACCTTGCCAATATCGAAAGGTATGATTCATACTGAGCTACCAACTGGCTAGTCAATATGCATCCCACCTTGCTCAAAGGCAGGGTGCGATGGGCGCAGAAAGGCATCTTTACATAGTGATTTTTCATCAAAATTTTGCGTGTTTTTGCTCAAATTTGGATCCTAATTAATCTTTTGTTTGCATTTCAGATTTTTGTTGGATCAAGATGGTTGTCACATGGCGTGAACGCGAACATGAAGAAGAGGACATGATTGCTTTACATGATCCAGGCACAATTGATGCATTAAGGAATTGTGGCTTGCTGAAGTTCTTCTGCATATCCAACATGAGGCAACAAATTAGTTTGTTGCAATATTTCCTCAATGCTTGGGATCCGATCGACCAGGTATTACAGATCAAAGGAAAATCTATTCCATTGACAGTCGAGGATATTTACTTTCTGACGGGGTTGTCGAGGCGTGGTGCCCCTCTTTCACTATCAGGATTTGCTCATGGAGGCAAATCCGTGAAAGACTATATTCGTCAGTTCTACAGAGATGGATCTCAACCCAGCAGAGATGGCAAGATCAATATCCAAGATGTCACTGATCGGCCCTTGAGGACCATTTTATTTACCTTTGCTAGATTGGCTAGCAGCACGACTTTACACTTGGCAAACAGATCTTATATGTAGTACACCTTGGAATGCTTGGAATCGAAGGTGTTCAATTGGTGCGAGGCAGTACTTCCTGTCATAAAAGAAAAAATCTCCAAAGTAAAGAATGAAAGAACCAAGAATTTTGGCTATGGTTCCATATTGATTGCTTTTGCCTTGGAGAGGATTCAATTAATGCATCCTCAGAACATTTCACTGGGATTACTAGCACCGAGGGAACCACGGATGCAGAGATGGGTTGATCTTATGGCCAGACATGCCGGTCAGTCACACATTTCCTTCTCTGATGCCTTTTTTGAGTGGTTCGACCGTCAGGAGATGGTCTTTGCAGAGTATCCATACATCGGGATGGATTTTTGAGGCGACCCGGATTTGGTGCTACTAGCTGGCGAGTAGTGGAGTGCTTTAGGTAAAATGATTCAACCACATCTTTGTTTATCAGTTTTATAATGTTTTATGTTTTTAAATGTATGTGTGTGCAAATATTGGACCAGTGCGACTAGTGGCGCGCCCGCGGGCGTCAAATGATGCTCCAGCAGGAGAGGAAGTAGGGAGGGTCATCTTGCAGGATCTGGACATATTGGAGACCCTGGCACTGCTACAGGATTAGATCGAGGGCCTCACTCTTGGTATTCAGGATGTTAGGACCGATGAGTTACCTTTGAGGTTATAGTGCCATACTATTGGTGTGCCGAGTCGATAGACTAGGCTTCTGCGCATGGTCGCACAGGTGGTGACATGTTATCACCAGCATCATTAGTCTAGGATGCCTCCCTGCATTCATTTTTTGAGTTTCTTGGTCATGTGACCGATTTTGTCTTGGACACAAAACATTTTGTAAAAACTATAAATAGTTGTATATGTTTTATTTTTTTTATTATTTTTTGGAGTTTTATTTTGGTTAAGTTATGCAATCTTGATGCAAATGTTAATGTAAAATGCTTCCTTTACAAATGCTGCAAATGTCTATCTAACACATAGTTTCTTAATGAATCAGTCAATGTGTTTGAGTTCCTGGAAATGTGTTGATATCGGATGGGATCAAACTATCTTTCAAGAATCCTGACTCTTAGGAACATACGATAAATGGCTGGGTTCCGAACGGAATAAATGCCAGTAAGCTGTAGAATGACAAGCTGTGAATCTAGCCTGACAATGAGTCGGTGTATGCCATGTGAAATGGCATCACAGAGAAGTTCAATCAACATGCTATACTTAGTGATGTTGTTAATCGATCGACCAATACATATCCCCCTAAAACTCACTAACTCACTGCTTGGAGCAAAAATGGCGCAGGTCGCAGAGGACAGGTTCCACATACTATAGCTAGCTCCGTCGACATACCCAACAAATGGTTCCAAAAATTCTGACATCTACAACAAAAGCGAAGTGGATTACTTAACCAAAATGACAACTCTAAAAAGAAAAATAAAAATGCAATAAGAGCATATATACAATAAGCGCACTACACTTAATCAAGCATAGTAACGTTTAAGATACAACCTGTTATGGGGCTGTGACAGAGGAACCCCATCATAATCGACCAGCTCGTAGGCTCCTTTCGTCAATACTCATTTAACAATGTAGGGGCCCATCCATAATGGTTGGAACTTACCTGCTCCCAATTTGTTAGAGTCCTGATCATAAAGTAAGACCAGGTCACCTTTTGAGAAGATGCGAGGCTTGACATTTTTGTCATATTTCACCTTGACGCAATTTCTTATGTGCTTTGTTAGCCAGTGCGGCATCATGATAGGTTTCATTTAGGCGGATTAGTTCTAAGAAACGAGCCTCTTCTTCTAAAGTTTCGAGAAGTAGATCAATTGGGAGTCTGAGGGATGAGATTTTGCACTGAATTGGTAAGATAGTTTCCAGACCATACACCAACTGAAAGGGTGTAAATCTAGTCGCATTTCTCACCGAAGTCCTATATTCCCACACAGCTAAGTATAGGATTAAATGCTAATTCTGTTTGTGGACTCCAATCATCCTCTGCAGCATGCGCTTAAGGACTTTGTTGATTGCTTCAACCTATCCGTTAACCTGTGGATAATACGGAGTAGAACTATCATGGGATAGTCCTAATTTGGCAGTCAATTCAACCATCATGTGATTGCGAAAATGCGATCCATGATCTGTGACTATAGCCTGTGGAACACCAAATCAAGAAACTACATGATTAAAAAAGAAAAGAGCAGACGTTTCACTGTTGTTGTTTAATGTAGGCATTGCCTCGGCCCAATTTGTAAAATAGTAGACTATGGCTATAATATACCCATGCCCCCCAGTCGAGGTGGGGTTACATGTCATGAAATCAATGCCCCATTTAGCGAATGGCCCAACAACAACTTTTGGATGCAGTGGTGCAGGTGGTAATCTGGTTTTGCAATAAAAATATCTGACATGCATGGCAACTTCTGACAGCAGTTATGCAATCTTTGAATATGGTGGGCCAAAAGTAACTAGCTTGTAAGATCTTTTGTGCAGTAGTGTAACCAAATAGATGCCCCCCACAAGCATCTGAATAACAATCATTCAAGACTTTTTTAGCCTCCTCATGCATGAGACACCTTCGTAGAACTGTATCGATACCACAATGGTAAAGCGTATCGCCAATGATCAGGTAATATTTGGCTTGGTATTGAGTACATTGTTGTTCAAAGCAAGAGGTGTTAGGCCTAAAAGTTTGGGTTTAGAGATAGACTAGTGTATCTCTGTACCACGAATCGCTTGACGATATCAGAAACGAAGTCTCATCCATGATTGGAATTTTAGATGTTAAATTGTTGAATGACGATGGAAGCTCACAAAGTAACTCCGCAAAGATGAGAGACTTCTTTGATTTGGATTTGGTGAATTCCAGATCAAACTCTTGCAAAATGGCTATCCATTTGGAATATTTGCCCCCTAGTAATTGACGTCATAGAATGTAGGTCATAGGGTTGCAATCTGACACAATTGTAGTCTTGCGAAAGAGAACATAGTGTCAAAATATCTGTACTCATTGAACAACTGCTAAAGCCAGCTTTTCAACACAAGAGTACTTGATTTCTGTATCATTAAGGTTGTGACTTAAATATATATAGGATGTTCAATTCCATTATCTTCTTGCACTAAAACCATTGCAATGGTTGTATCTTCAGTGGCGAGATACAGGTTCTTTTTGATAGTCAGGAGCATACATTAATGATGCTTTTATCAGGGAGCCCTTTAAAGCATCAAAGGAAGCTTGTGCAACCTGATCCCAGTAGAAGAGTACTCCTTTTTTCAAGAGACACGTATAACCTTTAGCAAGTTTGACATAATATAGAATGAACCTCCTCAAAAAGTTAGCTTTCCCCTGGAGTTTCTCAATCTGAAGCAAACTTGAAGGTGGAGGCATGTTAAGGATTTCTTGAACCTTAAATGGGTCAAGTCGAATTCTATCCTTAGAAACTACGAAGCCAAGTAATCAACCAGAACCAACACAAAACACACACTTGTGGGGATTGAGTCGTATCTTGTAGTGTCGGCAGTGTAGAAACATGGCTCTCAAATACTGCGGATGATTAGTCCGCTTTCGTGAATGAGCCAGTATATCGTCAAGATACGGTTGAACGATGTGTTTGATGTCATGGAAGGCATAGTTCATTCCTCTCTGAAAAGTTTCCCCTGCGTTCTTCAAACCAAAAGGTAGTTTACTGTACGCGAATGTGCCCCACGAACATATAAATGCAGTCTTCAACTGGTCCTATGGGCGCATATTAATTTGGTTGTACCCAGAAAATCCATCCATGAATGAAAATATTTCACATTCAACACATTCATCAATTCTCTGGTCGATGAAGGGTGTAGGGTAGTTGTCCTTTGGACATGCTTGATTTACATCCCTATAATCGATGCACGCTCTAATTGTTCCTTGTTTTTTCATCATAGGAACAATATTTGATACCCAATCAATTAGAGGAACAGGGTAAATGAAAATAGCATGCAAAAGTTTTTTTCTACCTTAATGGCAGTGGCTTTCTTCGGGTGAAAGGTCAAAGTCGTTGTCGTACTAGTTCGACATCGAGATACATCTTGATTTCATGTTCAACGATTCTCGAGTCAATGCCTGGCATTTCTTCATATGACCATGCAAAGACATCTCTGAATTCATGAAAGAGAGCGCAGTAAACTTCCATTTCTGATGGAGAACAAGATTTGCCAACATGAATATTCTTTACAACATTAGGTTTGGTCGAGATATTGATGGCGATATTTTCTTCAATATTGGACAGATTTCACTTGGAATCCACATTATTTACAGTATTTGAGAGAAAATAAAAAACTGAAGGATGATTAAGGTCGCTTGAATAATCTTCATTGTTAGCTTGAAGGTGGGAATGATGGTGGTAATCTTCCCATGATGTCTCTCCTATCATCTTCGAATGAATGATTCCTTCGTCTGTAGAATGTATACGAGACCAAGGATCGGAAGAGGTACCATACTCTAGAGACCTATCTATCCAAACACTCATTGAGTGCTAATTCGGGTTTGTCGCCTAGGCCCAGAAAATTGATTGCTACAAAGATTCTATTGGGCTTGGGGGCAACACCTCGCGGTGATCCACAATATCAAAATGGTCGGAGTTCTTCTTAGTCTTAGACGATGTAGAAGAGATCATATGACAGGTTTCCACCGTGGCCACTTCCGCCAAACCAGATGGAGGCGGGAGGACAAAAGTACCCATTAAGGAAGGATCTTTTAGGAGACCTACTCTGACATTTTGAAGTGATTGAGAACTTCCATGGATCAATGGAATGCTTCCAGCAGCTTGTGAACTATTAGGAAAGAAGGCTAGTTGGTCAACAATTATAATTCCACCTTGGAAGGGAAATGCAATCTTTCTAAAATATGTAGACACAAACGACGACCATAACATAAATCTAGGGCCTTCTTAGTAAGATATTGTAGTCAAGGTTTCAATCAATGACCTCGACTTCAATCTCTACTGTCTTGCCCCCCAGTTCAAATTGAAAGTTACTTAAAATCCCATACGACGTGTATGTTCTTCCATTGAATGCTTTTAATGCTTTTGATGGTCGCGACAAGGTTGGTGAACCTAGAGTTTTCCAGAAACTCATCGACATAATACAGGTAGTTTCCCCCTCATCAATGATTGTTCAATGAATAGTTTTATTGAGGGCTTTTACCTATATAAGGAAAGTGAGTTGGGCTAGTAACTAAGGTGCGTATCCTTTATGGTTAAAGGCCACAAGATTGGAATTCGCTGGATCAATACCGCCTATTGCTAATAACAAAGCCTACTTTTGGGAGGGGCAATTCTGGAATACTTCAAGTGTCGAAATAGCGGATGGCAATTGAGTCAGGTCCTCCACCATATTATAATTTTGTGTAGCTCAAGCACGAGGATTAAACGTCGATTTATGTATGACTCCCTTTGGCGGATTTATAGTTTATTAAGGAATAACATGTGGAACGACTTTTAGCGAAGTCGTCATCAAACTACTAGGTTGATTTTTAGCCTTGTTGTTTGACAATGGTGGATTCCCGTAATCTTTGTTCCTTGTCAATATCAAAGCATCATTTTGTTGTTTTGAGATGGATAACATAAGCACTTGGGATGTGGAAGCATGATCGATAGCAACCAGATTAGTTTTTGGGTTTGGAACCGGATCAGTCAACACCGCTGAGGTACTTGAAGTCCTTAAAAATTTCGCGACCTCACCTTGATGTGGACAATCTTTTCATCCAATGCTCCTCGTTACATATGTAACATGGAACATGAGGTTTCTTTTGCCCAGTAGGGTTTTCAAAAGATTTTTTCAGGAGTTGAATTTTCCTGCTTCTTCTTATTATTTTTCCCTTTCGTATTACCCCCTCGTTGCTTTAGATTCTTGCCCTTATCGGATGACACAACATTAATATTCGAGGCAAGAGGTTTGTCATTTTCTTTTTGACTAGAAACTGTAAGGGCTTTACCAGATGGAGCCTTTGCAGTTTCCGTGCTTGAGGTACCAATCACGCCATCACCGGTGTGAGAGTCCCTATTTGATTTAGGAGGGGGAGGAACAGAAAATGCTGGTCTAGGAGCGTCAGGAATTTTGTCGTAGAGTGTGCTTGACTGAGTATAGATCAAGTCTAAATATTGGGCACGAGAAATGACTTGCTCTTCAGTGACAACTCCTCCTTTTTCCACGTCCTCAATTATAGATGGTAATAAGGACTTAATAAACTGCTCAACTAAAACCTGATCAGGAACATACGTCTTTACCATCCGACGATGATGTCGACACTCATGAATATGATCAGATATATGAGTAGCCATGGTTTGTTTAAAGTTGGTAAGGAGTTCTCTTCTAGTTTCGTACCTTATGGGTAATTGAAAATGGGTTAGAAAGGTAGTGGCAAGGGCGCTGAAGTTATCAAATGAAGCTCTAGGCAATTCAATATGCCATTTCACTACCAGACCAGTGAGCATTCTCTGAAAAAGGCGAAGCCTAATCGAATCATCATTTAGGGTTTGGACGAGCATCACAAATGAAAAGTCATTACGTGATTCAATGGATCTTCACCCAGATTTCCATTGAATTTAGGAATATTGGAGGGAATTTTATGAGGAATCACTGGCCACCAAGGGGCGTATGCAATTGGATCATTTGTCAGCCATTTCAAATCTGGTAATTCCAGAGTTGCTATGAAAGGCAACTGTTAATTCAGGTTAGGTGAAGCATACCCAGGATAAGATGGGATCGCCTGAGCAGTGGGTCTTGGCATACCATCATAATCTATCTAATGTTGATAACTTTGATAATGTTGTTGGACATAACCAATATAGTGTGGTTGTTGATAACCATTTTGAAAATGCGGTTGTCCATTACTTACAAAGCCTTGTTGCTAAGGTCCTCGGTACATTTGCTGGAATTGTGGTTGTTGGTATTGTACCAGCCATGGTCGTTGGACCATTTTATGTTGCCCAATACTGGAAGATTGACCAAGATGTGGAGTGATAATACCCGTTTGAGCCTGAGCCATTCCAGGTAAAGAAGCACTAACTTGAGGTTGTGATTGAGCCGTAGAGACAAGAGGCTGTTGTGTTGCAACCTAAGAGACTTGAGGTCGACATACAACAGGCAGTGCTTGTACTTGTGACACAACCACTATAGCAGGTGTAGTGGGAATCTTTGACACAGGTTGGGTCGGTTGCATTGAATATACCACCCTTGGTTGTTGAGGTAGTATTGGCACCCAACTGCTAGATGTAATTCCAGTTTGGCCTGAATTTTGTTGTGAACTTTCATATGGTTTTTCTCCAGGAGAGAACAATGAGAAAGCATATTTCCCTCCATATGGTGGTAGTCCAGTGTTCAAAGGATATATCGGTTTTTGAAGACTAGTCTGCCCAAATTGATACTGGCATGCAGGATTAATTTTCTGAGTTTCAACATAAGAAATACTAGATGGGATTCTAGATGAATAAATAGGAGCAAACCATGTCATCGAAACAGACCTTGAGTGGACTCTAGTGGGTGATTGATAACTAGCCGAGGCAGATGGTATACTAGCAAACATTGTAGGAATGGCAGTAAGAAGTTCCGTTGTAGCTATATTAGATGACACAGTCCTAGATGCTGATGGTTGCTCAGACATGTTTAGTCCATCCAAAAGATTTCCTAACGATTCGAAAAGAACTTACGATGAAGGATGATTAAAAGAACCAACTGCAGGAGTGGAAGGATACAGATGAATCCCAGTCCCAAAATGTAACGAGGTACTGGATGGAGTATCCTCTACTATCTCCTTTATAGAAATCTGTCCAGGTGGAAGAGGTAGACCTTTGGGTCCGTAAAATATTTTTCGAGCCGAAGAAGGTATAGCTTCTGCAGTGACAGATACCGAAGGGGTGACACTTTCTGAATTCTAGAACTCAACTTCTAGATGTTCAGGTGGGTGAACTTTACTCTCTGGAGCTGTTTCAGGTATAGAAGTCTCTACCGTTACACTAGGATCAGTTCTAATGTCCTCTTGTAACTGCGGAACTTCTTCTCTAAAGGAAGATGTACCAGAAATGATCGGAGTAATTGTAGTCTCTGACGATGTTGAAACAAAAGTTCCAAATAAACCAGATGAATTGGACTCAGTTAAATGAGACTGTTTTTCCCGGAATGGTTTCGTTTCCAGAGTCAAAGACGGTTGACTCGCTAGTCTCCACGAATGATGGGGTTTTGATTGAATTTCTTCCACGATTGTGGATTACTTGATCAACTAAAAATTAAGGGAAAAATCTTATTCTGAATTAAATAAATTTTAATGATGCTTTGACACAACTTTGCTTTTTCAATTTTTAAGAGTCGAGAAAAAGCTAAACATGACTCTAGTCCCCTTTGATTTTTAATGAGCCTGAAGTGATAAGTGCTCAGATGGACCTTTTCTTTTAAGGAGTCGAAAAGGAACGAAAGTGACTACTCTAGAAATCTAGACAGAGGGATTACAAACCAATCGCAAAACTGCAATATACACCTTGGTGATAAATTAAAGAGAAATTACCAAGGACTTATGTACGACAGTCAATCTTCCCAAATGTTGTGTTCAGTGCATTGTGATCGATAGGGTGACAGACACAGCTTCCTATGGATAAAGGATATAAGCCTATTGTGGTCTCCCAATATATATGCGACGGTACGGGGAGCACAAGTCCGTGCTAGCACTTGTCGTATCAAAGAGGAGGAATCACCCAACCTTCGATGAAAACGATCGTTACTAGATTTTTACGATGTCAGAACATGTCTCTAGCCTAGACCTTTAGATGTGTTGCATTAGGTTCCAAAGCGTTGTTAGGTTCATTAAGATTTATTTTAGAGTTGATCTTGTTTAAAAGTTTGCCTTTCAATGGTTCATTGCGTGATGTTAATTTGAAATTCCTAAAAATGCAATCTACAATGACAAACAATCGTTGTTTATTTTGATCAATGAAAATCCTAACTACTAGGGAAAGAAAATTGCGATTATTTCAAACAAAGAGCAAAGAGCACACACTAAATGCACTTTTCCTAAATCATTTCTTGCACACAGTCTAAATGCAAATGCAAATGCATGTATTTGTTTTCCGTTCTCCTTAATGTGAAAATGCCAAAAATGAAAACTAAGTATAGAAAATATCTGAAATATTTCTTTCAAAGCGACATATCGACAATTTATTTTTTCAAAATAGAAAGGAAGACTATGTTAGCCTCCTGCTCATAGCAGGTATTCATCTTTCATGCCTGACATGTTTACATGCTAAATATGTCATGCTCTGCAGGCTGCAACTTTCCATATTTAACACTCAGGCCAAAGAAGTGTCCATGAGAGTCTGCCAGCCTAGGTGCCTCTGCTGTATTCCAATTTTGAGGAGTTATTCCATTTTTGAAGAAGTTTTCAGTTAAAGGGAGGTCCAAACAGCTTAATCTTGGTCTCCCTAGGTTTCAATTTCCTGTTGTAGACTATCTTGGTCTGTCCAACAGCTTAATCTAGGCAGACTCTTAGATAGGTAGAAAAGCAAGGGCGCTCAACAGCTTAATCTGAGCCCCTGGATGGAATAAGTATAGATGTAGGTAGGAGGAAAATAAATAAAAGAAAAAGTTGAAAAGTCGGGTTTGCTAGTTCAAGTGCACCCAAACCAAAAGAAGAAAAATGTCAGGTAGAGCAGGCTGGGTAAGTAGTTTTGTGGTTGCAGAAATCAAGCTATATGATCCATTTCATATTTTCAAGTGCTATATTCATTCAGATCACAGTTTGTGGCACTTTCTCATGTTGATTAGATCAAGCAAGGCATCTCTAACTCCCCTTTCTTCTTATTTCCCAAATCATTTACTAACATCCCCTTGAGGACTTTGGGATTTGCCCAACCAGTCCAGTTTTCACTCCATCCTGGTTAAAGAACCAAGTTGACTTCTGAAGTTGGCTTAGTGAAAAGAAGCCACATTTCTTGTGTAAAAATAATCTTTACACAATCCATCCTTTCCCTTACATTACCACTCCACCAAGTCATACTAACTCCTAACTTATTATCTTTAGCTCCCCAAATCATTCCCCTATCCCCTACTATGTGAAAACTATATAAAAACCCCAAAATATTAAATATCCCACCCTATGGCAACTATAACCAATAAATAGAATTCCGGGAAATACTAGGTCCATTTGGGGCCTTAGTATTAGCCCTTCCGTGTTCATTTCCCCTGGGATTTGTTTAACCTCTGGTTAAACAAATAACCATGCTAAACCCCTCCCCCGCACACCAAACCATACCACACCCCGCGCATGCATAACCTTTGGATTTCATTGATATTTGGTCAATGAATAACCATGACCCCGAGCGCGCATTTAACCCACAAAACCTAAAGTCTAAAACCCACCCACCGCCGCGAATAATTAACTTTTATCGCGCGTGCATTTTTATTAAACTCTGATCATCTTCTCCTCCCATCCACCGTCGGATCGTCTCTCCCAGATCCGACGGTCCTCATGCATGTCGGGCACCCTTACATGACGGCACAATAGTGCCCGATGGTCGACGGTTTCACCGTCGTACACCAAGACACTTGTTGGCTTTTCATTGCGTCGGGCCGCCCCTGACAGATACTGCCCCCGTACCAAAAGCAGTCCGACGCAAACCGCTTACCACCCTCCCCTGTTGCCACTTCACCTCATGACGATGCCGCCACCTCACCTGCCACTGTGTGTTACCCTGCCGCATCACCCTGCTAACATCATCATCCATACTGGGTCCCACTGCTGACGTCACCTGCCGTACCGCCGATGTCACCCGCCATACTGCTGACGTCATCCATCGAAAGGAAAGCGCACAAGCGTGAAATCGAGGCTTCGGAGGCCTGGAATCAAATTCTGAGGCAGTTTTTGATGCGTGATTAGTGCTTAGCGCTAATCGCGCATCGCTACGGGAAATGGGCCAAAATGGGGAATCTTTTTCTCAGCGACTGTTTTTTGCCGCGAAAGGGCAGAAAAAGGGCGATTTAACTGTTTTTACCACATCGGAGAAAAGAAGAAGCCTAGATTCAATCAAAGAATATCAGTGAAGCGACAAAGAGTATCAGATCGACCATATTAGAGTCGGGAAAGCATTAAAGACCATCCAAACAAAGTCAATGAATACTAGAACAGAGTCACAGGCCATTAAAACCGAATCATAACAGATTTAATGGGAATCACAGTCACCTAAGAGCAGCAGAACCGACTAAGAGGTGGAGATAAGAAGTGAAAGGTGCAGTAATTGCAGATTGGACAAGCAGAGCTGCCAGAGGAAGACAGATAGCCTCATTTTTGAAACAGCTGCCCCCAGTGCAGCATTAGATAGATATTTTCATTACTTATAAGACAAGTTAGGTTAACTGCATTTATTTCCTAAAAAGATCTTCTAGAAGATCTTTGTTGTAGATATTTTGCCTATAAATACAATCCTGAACAATGTAATAGTTGTTGGTGGGTTGTTTGGTTGATCTCTCATTTTGAGAGCTGCACTGTAAATAATAAGAAATTCTATAATCAAAGATTGCTGGAATGCTTGCAATTGAACTGGCTGGTTGTGTTTTTAATGGCTGAAGAAATTGGTATGGAATTCTCGTGCTTGCTCATGGTTCAATAAGTTTTCCTCCCTTCGTTTATCAGTTTATACATAGTTGTACCAAATATATATCATAAGCTAAGTTGCAGGAAAAAAGAATAGTCCAGAATTGGTTTTCATGCCCTCTATGCTCAATTGTTGTAACTTTCCATGTTTTCCTCGAATCAGTGATGAATATGCATTCTTAATTGCACATGTTTAAGCTATTCTCTTCAAATATGAATGCTTTCTGGGAATTCTTCATTGCTCCCAGATATCATTCATCCACTTTCCCTCTTTGGCTAGATGAGAGATCCTTAATTGCCTCTCATTCCCTAACCTCCATTTCATTCTTGTTCCAGCATAAAATCATTGTGCCATGTGTAGCCATCCTCCTCCATATTCCCTTCTTCTACCAAAGAAAAACACCCTTCAGTTCACAGTCATGACTCCATGCCCAATGGTTTGAACTTCTTACAACCATCCCATCAATCAAATCAAATCAAAACCCATGTGCATCATATCTAGCCTAAAATCATCCTTTAAACAAAGTTAAATCCTGAAGAGGGAGCCCTCTCTGACTGTTGGTGGGCTAGGACCTGCAGTCCAAAGACTGGTTTGTGGTTACCTCGGCCGTATTCCCTTGGGAGTCAAAGAGAACAACTTGAGTGATAACATAATGGCGACTCCACTGGGGACTCATCTGTTCATTACTGTAAACCCCCATTTTTGATTAGTTTGCCTTTCCAATAATTCCTATACTTATTTTGAAAAATAACAAAAAATCACAAAAATCTCAAAAAATCAAAAAATACTTTGCTTCTTATTGTATATTAAGTCCTAATCTGTGTGGTGGACAGAGATCAGGCCCTTCCTAGTTGATTTATTTATCCACCTGGCGACTCCACATAATCCTCATAATAAAGACTCCATTGGAGAAATGAACCCCAGAGAAATATATGTGCAGATCAAGCTTTTGACCTGGATTACTATCCAACAGGTCATGTTCTTTCTCTTCCATAAAATTTTGCTGTGTATATTGTATTTTAAAAATGATTTTAAATTAGATTTTCATGACTTTCCTTTTGAAAATATTGTTGAAAGGCCTCCTTTCATATTACAACCCCTTAAAAGCTGCTGAGAATCATCATACAGCCAAGGAGGAAACAAATGTCAAAACCAATCATGCTATCCTTGTTCATGTTGACCCCATTCAGCAAATCCCTGCACATACTCCCGTGCCTCGTAAAGTTCTTGACAGGTATAAGCCTCTTGTGTTGCCTCTCATGCTTAATCCTCTCCCCAAAAATCATCCTGATTATCTTCCAAGATGTGATGGAGAGAATGGTATCACTGCCCAAAAGCATATCCAAGCCTTTGAAGACTATCTTAATATATTTGAAGTGGAGGATGAAGATGTTAGTATCACGTTGTTTGCCCTTTCTCCGCAAAGCGAAGTTGGGACTTGGTTTAAAGCATTGCCTGAAGCTAGCATCTCTAATCTTCAACAATTTTTCAAACTCTTCCTTGATAGATGGATGATCAAACTTAATTTCCTCTTGCTCATTGAAGAATATAATCAGTTAAAAAGAAGTCCAAGTGAATCCGTTCAGCAATTTCATGATCGATTCAATCAAGTTTATCATTCTCTGCCTTTGAATATTAGACCTCCCCCTGATTTAGCTCTAGTGCATTATCCAAGAGCTTTTGACCCATAAATAGAATTCAGTTTAAGAGAAAAGAGCCCCCCCACTATGAAACAAATGCAGGACATGGCAGTGGACATAGAGGCAAATCTGAAAATCAGGGAGGAAAACCGCAAAGCAGAGCAAGAAGAAAGACTTCATGGTTGGTTACAAAGGTCAGAGGAAATGATCACAATGAAAGTGGAATGTCTAGAGCATCTGAATACATCTGTTTTGCAAGAGGAAAGTAATGACATTCATGAACAAACCTGCCACAAAACAGATGACATATTCGTACAGCCATACATGATGGAACAATCTCCTGATATACTATATGAACATAACATCTTCTCTTCTTTCAACTGCTTGCCAAAATACAATGAGTATGATGATGGTGATGAGCCTAATGACCAAATTAGCATTGCAGAGGAGTCAGAACTTGCTTTGGCAGAAAGAAAAATTCAGGGTCAGCAGCCCAAAATCAATGAGCAACATGCCTATGTTAGCTATGAAGTAAAGGATGAAAATGTAGAAAATTTTCAATTCAGCAAAGGAACTTTACCATTTTGTTTCGAATATTTTCAATTTATTAAGGAGAACTATCATACAGCTAATAAGAAAATATCAGCAAGTGTTGATATTGATCATCTAGAGGAGAGTCAAATCAGTGTTCAAAATATATTGCCTCTAGCTTTGCAGCCCCAAAGAGCCATCAAATATCAGATTGAGGAAGACTTAGAAGCAGCAACATGTGATCAAGTGATCCAAGTGGATCCCTTGCCTCTTTGTGTTCAACCATCTGAGGTTTTCAAAGAAAAAGAGAAGCAACCTGCACAGATCAGTCAAGGGCCAGATGAGCCTGCTTCTAACAAATTGCAAATATCAGTTCAGGTTTTATACGATTCATGTGCTAACAGGGGGTATGATGAAGTAAAGAGGTGTTCTTCTCCACTAACAGGCTATGTGCCCCAATATCAAAATATTGATGATATCTCTACTCCAAGGCATGATAGTGATCCCAAAATTTTGTACAATTCTTTAATTCAGTTCGGCAATAATGTATATATGCTGCAGGACCCTTTTGTACAGTTTCTTGTTTCAGCAAAGAAGGTCAGCAGTTTCCTGGTCTTCCCAAAGATTAACAAAGCCATATCAGATGTCAAGATCTCAGTCTTTTTCACCAGCAAGCACAAGCAGCAAAACTCGTTCATGCTTATAAAACTTAAGTGGCTGCACTGGTTATTTCATTTCACCTAACAACAAAGTAAGTACTGGTTAGAGTAGGTAGGTAGGATTTCAGTTTTCAGTTTGGACAGCAAGCTTGCTGTAGTTGAAGCCCGAAGTGAAGGCCATAAGCTCTTCAAGCTCTGCTGTCATGTTCATAAATAAAGCAGCCAGCAAAGGAAAGTTTTTAAAATACAGCAGCAAGTGAAAACCAAGGCACTCTGACCTGCTGTTCTTGGCCTTTCACAAGGAAAGGCCATCCCCAAGTGGAGCCACTGTTAGCCTCCTGCTCATAGCAAGTATTCATCTTTCATGACTGACATGTTTACATGCTAAATATGTCATGCTCTGCAGGCTGCAACGTTCCATATTTAACACTCAGGCCAAAGAAGTGTCCATGAGAGTCTGCTAGCCTAGGTGCTTCTACTGTATTCCAATTTTGAGGAGTTATTCCATTTTTGAAGAATTTTCAGTTAAAGGGAGGTCCAAACAGCTTAATCTTGGTCTCCCTAGGTTTTAATTTCCTGTTGTAGACTATCTTGGTCTGTCCAACAGCTTAATCTGAGCAGACTCTTAGATAGGTAGAAAAACAAGGGTGCTCAACAGCTTAATCTGAGCCCCTAGATGGAATAAGTATAGATGTAGGTAGGAGGACAGTAAATAAAAGAAAAATTTGAAAAGTTGGGTTTGCTATTTCAAGTGCACCCAAACCAAAAGAAGAAAAATGTTAGGTAGAGCAGGCTGGGTAAGTAGTTTTGTGGTTGCAGAAATCAAGCTATATGATCCATTTCATATTTTCAAGTGATATATTCATTCAGATCACAGTTTGTGGCACTTTCTCATGTTGATCAGATCAGGCAAGGCATCTCTAACTCCCCTTTCTTCTTATTTCCCAAATCATTTACTAACATCCCCTTGAGGACTTTGGGAGCTGCCCAACCAGTCCAGTTTTCACTCCATCCTGGTTAAAGAACCAAGTTGACTTCTGAAGTTGGCTTAGTGAAAAGAAGCCACATTTCTTGTGTAAAAATAATCTTTACACAATCCATCCTTTCCCTTACATTACCACTCCACCAAGTCATACTAACTCCTAACTTATTATCTTTAGCTCCCCAAATCATTCCCCTATCCCCTACTATGTGAAAACTATATAAAAACCCCAAAATATTAAATATCCCACCTAATGGCAACTATAGCCAATAAATAAAAGTCCGGGAAATACTAGGTCCATTTGGGGCCTTAGTATTAGCCCTTCCGCGTTCATTTCCCCTGGGATTTGTTTAACCTCTGGTTAAACAAATAACCATGCTAAACCCCTCCCCCGCACACCAAACCATACCACACCCCACGCATGCATAACCTTTGGATTTCATTGATATTTGGTCAATGAATAACCATGACCCCAAGCGCGCATTTAACCCGCAAAACCTAAAGTCTAAAACCCAACCACCGCCGCGAATAATTAACGTTTATCGCGCGCGCATTTATATTAAGCTCTGATCATCTTCCCCTCCCGTCCACCATCGGATCGTCTCTCCCAGATCCGACGACCCTCATGCATATCGGGCGCCCTTACATGACGGCACAATAGTGCCCGATGGTCGACGGTTTCACCGTCGTACACTGAGACACTTGTCGGCTTTTCATTGCGTCGGGCCACCCCTGACAGATACCGCCCCCGTACCAAAAGCGGTCTGACGCAAACCGCTTACCGCCCTCCCCTGTTACCACTTCACCTCATGACGATGCCGCCACCTCACCTGCCACTGTGCGTTACCTTGCCACGTCACCCTGCTGACGTCATCATCTGTACTGGGTCCCACTGCTGACGTCACCCGTCGTACCGCTGATGTCACCCGTTGTAGTGTTGACGTCATCCGCCGAAAGGAAAGCGCACAAGCATGAAATCGAGGCTTCAGAGGCCCGAAATCAAATTCTAAGGCAGTTTTCGATGCGTGAATCGCGCATCGCTACGGGAAATGGGCCAAAATGGGGAATCTTTTTCTCAGCGACTGTTTTTTGTCGCGAAAGGGCAGAAAAAGGGAGATTTAACTATTTTTACTACATCAGAGAAAAGAAGAAGCCCAAATTCAATCAAAGAGTATCAGTGAAGCGGCAGAGAGTATCAGATCGACCATATTAGAGCGGGAAAGCATTAAAGACCATCCAAACAAAGTCAATGAATACCAGAACAGAGTCACAGGCCATTAAAACTGAATCATAATAGATTTAATGGGAATCACAGTCACCTAAGAGCAGCAGAACCGACTAAGAGGTGCAGATAAGAAGTGAAAGGCGCAGTAATTGCAGATTGGACAAGCAGAGCTGCCAGAGGACGACAAATAGCCTCATTTTTGAAACAGCTGCCCCCAGCGCAGCATTAGATAGATATTTTCATTACTTATAAGACAAGTTAGGTTAACTGCATTTATTTCCTAAAAAGATCTTCTAGCAGATCTTTGTTGTAGATATTTTGCCTATAAATACAGCCATGAACAATGTAATAGTTGTTGCTGGGTTGTTTGGTTGATCTCTCATTTTGAGAGCTGCACTGTAAATAATGAACTTCTATAATCAAATATTGTTGGAATGCTTGCATCTGAACTGGCTGGTTGTGTTTTTAATGGTTGAAGAAATTGGTATGGAATTCTCGTGCTTGCTCATGGTTCAATAAGTTTTCCTCCCTTCGTTTATCAGTTTATACATAGCTGTACCAAATATATATCATAAGCTAAGTTGCTGGAAAAATGAATAGTCCAGAATTGGTTTTCATGCCCTCTGTGCTCAACTCTTGTAACTTTCCATGTTTTCCTCGAATCAGTGATGAATATGCATTCTTAATTGCGCATGTTTAAGTTATTCTCTTCACATATGAAATTTGTCTGGGAATTCTTCATTGCTCCCAGATATCATTCATCCACTTTCCCTCTTTGGCTGGACGAGAGATCCTTAATTGCCTCTCATTCCCTAGCCTCCATTTCATTCTTGTTCCAGCATAAAATCATTGTGCCATGTGTAGCTATCCTGCTCCATATTCCCTTCTTCTACCAAAGAAAAACACCCTTCAGTTCACAGTCATGACTCCATGCCCTATGGTTTAAACTTCTTACAATTTGCATGCCAACTCTGCCTAAAATTATCCTTTAAACAAAGTTAAATCCTGAAGAGAGAGCCCTCTCTGATTGTTGGTGGGCTAGGAGCTGCAGTCCAAAGACTGGTTTGTGGTTACCTCGGCCATATTCCCTTGGGAGTCAAAGGGAACAACCTGAGTGATAACAGACTAAATGACACTTTTCAATTTCGAATAGAAAATTCTTTCGATATTTCAAATAACAACAAATCAAATCGAGTACATGACAAAAATTTCAATCGACTATTCCGAGAAGGAAGACTTTACGACACTTCTCTTCTTTGACACAAAACGACAGTGATGACACTTTTTGTACCAAAACGACAGATCGATTTAGGCAACTTTTCGACAAAGGATTGTAAATGACGGACAAATAGATAAAAACATTTACTAATCCTAATCAATGGAGACTGATATATGTAATGCAAGTAGGCTTCAATAATGAGGTATTGTTCATAAGCAGCAAAACAAACTAAACAGTACTGAAACAAGGACAAAAACCCCAAATTCCAAGAAGGGAAATAGGCTCAGTCAGTCATCACACCCGGGCTTCACAGAAAAAAGTATGAATCACACCTGCTACACTCAAGAAGTGCGATGCATACTGGTTGACAATGATAGACAGTGCGATGGGCCAGGGAGCGCAACTAAGGTGGGTTTGGGCTCAAAATTGTAGCTGATTTTAGTGAGTTAAGCTGAGCTATGATGGATAGTAAAGAGCAAAGTATAGAGGAATGATCTTGGGAGGTTACTGAGCTACCTAAAGGGCATCTAGAATGCTTGTAATTCAATTGTTTAATTCATAAACTAAACTGGAGATTGACTGAAGCAGCATTCATCTACTATGCAATTACAGAGCAAGAGCAGTTCAAAGGCTATCTGACTAACTTCAGGCTCCGTCTATAGTTTATAAAGAAAACAACAATAACAAATAAACATCTATTCGGTCCCCAGCGGAGTCGCCATTTTGTTTCCGGGAAAACTAGTGTCTTTTCGATTGAATAGCCCTCTAGGATTGGCAGCTATCCTAGAAACAAATAATCAAAGTAATTTAGGATTTCTTCTATGTATGATAGATAAGGGAGAGGCAAAGGAACCAACCTGGATCTTTTGCTTGACTCCTTGCTTGATCTCTCTCCCCCTTGACATAGCTTGCAACTCCTCTCCTACTTATCCCGCTTAGAGAATACCTATAGAAACACAACAACAAAACACCATCAAAGCATATTGATCTATTATATCATAAGCATTGCAGAATTAGAAATACAATGAACATACAATGGCATTCACAAATAATAACATTCACAATTGCACAGTCGTATGGAAGAAAACTCAAAGAACTTTATTAAATATAAGGGAGAATTACAACCCAGCTATCTGATCCAGCATCATCCTCCTAACATCAAAGCCCTCTTCACCTCATGAAAAGCAACATCACACCAACAATACAATGCTCTTTCTCAACCTCAAATTATCAACACTTCCTTGCAAATTACAAAATTCCAGCCTCCAGATCTCTTAGATGAGGGATCCATTTATAGATGTGTGCAAGGGTGTGAGTCACCTCTGGGGTTTTGATTAGTGTCATTCCACTTGTTGTTTTTGGTTCCACTTGGAGATTTCTTAGATATCTTACTCATCCTTGGGCGAATTCAGAGGGGCAAGTGTCATAAGAGAAGTTTTTAGAGGATTCCATAAGCATCCACTTGGCAAACTGTCTCAGACATTTGTCCATCCTCGCTCATTGCACCTTGCAGAAGGCCTCATCAGTATGCATCACACCTGGCTAGTGTAGGAGTTAGTATGCATCACATCCTGATAGTGGAGCAGTCAGTATGGTCCTATTTTGTCCAGTTCTGGATGGTTTTTCAGGTAGAACTTTTGGGGAATGATGTAATCAGTTGACCATGATCCTTTAGGGTATGAAACAACACTTTTAGGGGTTACAAGGCCCTAGTTTATCGACATATAAGATTGGGGTTGAAGTGCCCAAATATGTCTATAACAAGGATGGAATTGAATATATTATAAGCGCTCATAAACTCAAAGATAAATTCGCTCTCATAAATTCATGATAGATGAAAATAATTGTAAATTCAAGTAAGCAATTTTTACTAATGATTGTAAAAGCAAAGGATCTTGATAAATCTGATGCATTCCAAGGCTGTAATCCTAAACAGAAAGCATATCTAGTTAAAGTTGTTTCTGATTATGATATTTTGTTTCAAGAGCCTAAAGGGCTTCCATGCAAGCGAGAGATAGCACATGAAATTTATTTGCAGCAAGATGCTCCACTACCTAACATTGGAATGTACAGGTTATCAGCTCTCGAGAATGTAGAGATAAAGAAGAAGGTGCATGAGTTGCTCAATAAAGGGTTTATTCGACCAAGCACATCACCAAGTAGATCCCCTATTGTGTTGGTGTGAAAGAAAGACAGTTCGTGGAGAATGTGCATTGATTTTAGAACACTAAATAAAATCAAAATAAAGAATCGTTATCCTCTTCCTCGTATTGATGATTTATTAGACCAGTTAAAAGATGTAGCTTACTTCTCTAAATTAGACATGTGAAGTAGCTACCATCAGATCAGAGTTGCAGAACAGGATGTATGGAAAATTACTTTCAAGATGAAGCAAGGACTCTATGAATGGTTGGTTATTCTTTTTGGCTTAACTAACGCTCCTGCTATGTTTATGCGAGTCATGAATGATGCATTTAGACCATTTATTGATGATTTTGTAACAGTCTATTTAGATGATATTCTTGTTTTTAGTAGGACATGGGATGAACATGTAAAGCATGTAAAGAAGATTTTAGATGTTTTAAAAAGAGAAAATCTCTATGTGAAACTGTCAAAATGTGAATTTGGCAGAACATCTTTGAATTATTTGGGTTATATTGTAGGGGGTGGTGAATTGAAGATAGATCCCTCTAAGGTCGAAGTCATAGTACACTGTCCTAAACCCAATACTACTATAGAAGTTAGAATTTTCTTAAGGGCAGCGCAATATTGGAGGAAGTTTATTGCTAACTTTTCATTGATTGCAACTCCTTTACATGTTTTGACAAGTGTGAAATAGGTGTTTCGGTGGGGAGGCAAACAACAGAAAGCCTTCGACACATTGAAAGAAAGGATCAGTACAATGCCAGTACTAGCACTACCAGATCTTCAACATCCATTTGAGATCTAGACAGATGCAAGTGAATATGCCATGGGGGTAGTGTTGATGCAGCGCAAAAAGCCTATATGCTTTGATTCTGAGACATTTACATCAACAGTAGTTAACTATCCTACATATGATAAAGAATTGTATGCATTATTTTAGAGTGTTAAAAAGTGGAAACATTACATAACGGGTAAAGAAACAATCATAAAAACAGATCATCAACCACTTCAATATTCACACTCACAAACTATATTGCAACAATCAATACATTATAGGTGGATGGGTTTTCTACAACAATTTCATCTCGTTATGAGATATAAGAAGGGCATACATAATAAGGTTGCATACATGTTATCAAGACCAATTATAAATGCATCCACAATACTTAAGCATAATTCAATAATTCATGAAATTTACATTGAACAATATGCTCAAGACACAATTTTTAAGGATGTATATGCAACCTTAAGTCATGGAAAGCAAGTAGAATAATTGGATTATTATATAAAGGACAAACTCTTATATCATTTGGGAAAGTTATGCATTCCACAAACTAAAAGAGTTAACATTATTTGAGAAGCACATACTTCTCTCATATCAGGTCATTTTGGTGTAAGTAAAATAGTTGCACAATTAAAAAGGTTTTGTTATTGGCCATGAATGAATGAGACGATTTCTAGATATATCAAAGGATGTACTATCTGTGCTACAAGCAAGCCAAGTAATAGAAAATTAGGCTTGTATACTCCACTTCCAATTCCTTCTCGTCCTTGGGAAAGTGTTTCCATGGATTTTGTTGGGGGATTGTCAAATTCTAGAAAGGATCATGATTATTTGTATGTACTTATGGATAGGTTCAGTAAGATGTGTATTTTGATACCATGTCATAAATAGGTCACAGCTGAAAAAACTGCAAAGTTGTTCTTTCAAAATGTATGGGTTCATTTTGGGTTACCCACTTCTATTGTATGTGATTGAGATTCTCGATTTGTTGGGAAATTTTGGTCAACTCTATGGGAGTTAATGGACACAAGGTTAAAGAAGAGCACAACATTTCATCCACAAATAGATGGTCAGACAAAAGTGGTCAACAAGACAGTGACACAGTTACTTCGAGGATATTGAAGCAAGCATCCCAAACTTTGGGATGAGCGTTTGTGTTATGTGTAACATGCTTACAACCATACAAAACATTCTTCTACTCAAAGATCTCCTTTTAAGACTTCTTTTGGTTTTATACCAAAGTAGCCCTTGGATTTTGTCTTTGGTAAAGACATAGTCATTGATGGCCACTGTGATGTGGACAAAGAAACCAAGTTCATTGAACAAATCCAGGAAATTCATCAGGTAGTACAGGAACAGTTGGAAAGAAGCTAAGAAAAGTATAAGGCGTGACATGACAAGCATCGAGTTGAGCATAGTTTTCAAGTTAGTGATAAAGTTTGGTTGTACATCAACAAAGAAAGACTGCAAGGGGAAGGTAAAAAGTTGAAACCAATTAGATATGGTTCTTTCAAAATAATTGATAAAATTGGTGAAAATGCTTTCCGCCTAGATCTAATAGCTAATATGGAAATCTATTCAGTTACTAATGTTGAAAACTTGAGGTTGTATGAACCTTCATTGGTTGAAGATCCCAAAGAGCAAGGTCAGCTACCTTCCATTGAGGATCTATTGCCTGAGTATCTCAATGAGTTATAGAAGGACACAATTCTTAACAGGGGGATAAGAACTTCACAACGAGGGAACGTTGAGTATCTTTGAGTTGGAATCAAAGGTACAAATCCAAGTAAAGCACATTAGATAGAGATTGGAAAAGTGAAGGAACCTCACTTATTCGATAACTAAAATAACTTTTCGTGGACCAAAAGCTTCTAGTGGGGAGGAGTGATCCAAAATGGATTCAGCATAGCCTCTAGATCAAAAGTCTTCAAATACAGGTGAAAATGGAATAATGTTGGAGTGCTCGTGAATACGAAGCCAACGGTGCAAACAACATGCAAATCTGAGTTCGAATAAGGAAAATAAAGCCAATTAAAGATTTAGTCCAAAAAGTCAATGCCTACATCAGCAGAATAGGTGGAAACCCAGGAAAGAGTCATAGTTTCTTGATGATGTCAGCGTAGAAGATGATGTGGCAGTCTGTGATTAGTTCATGCCACAGGCAATGGGGATCAGCGATCAAGAGCGGAGATTGTCCAATCAAAGGAGATCGATGCATATCGCATCGAAACATGCAAGCATGTTATCCTAGAAAATATACACGATAAAGTTATGAAAAAGATGCTAAACTCTTTGAGTTCCAACAAGAGAGCGGTAAGTAGTTTATCGCACGCCTTCAAGGCAGGAATTGGTTTTGGACCAAGAGCATGTGATTCCACTCAGTGCTTGACATGTAGCCTCTCGAAAACCACTTTCTCGCATGCCTTTGGAGAATTAGTAAATGTGCTAGTTGGAGAGCGAGACCGCGCAATAACCGTCGAATCCCGTAGGACAGATCAATGGTGCAGAACATCCAAATTAGTTGATGAGTGGGTCATGATAGCTGTCAGATGGTTTATTCTTGAGATCAGAGTCGGGGAAAGGTCGGCCAATCAGGGTCCACCCCGCGCTCGCTGGTCCTTTCATTTATAGTTTGTTTCTATTATAAACGTATTGTTCCACGTTTATTGCAATTTTTAACTGTACATGTTATATAAACACCATAACATAGAAAAGTTGACAGAAGTGTGTTGTGAACCGTTCCAGGGGGTCTGGAGGTTAGGGTGACCAAGTACGGTTGAGTGTATACTCATTTCAACTCAAAGATTCGAGTTGAACACAATAGTGAGATCCATTTACTAGGTTGAGACTCTGTTTTTGAGCTCACACCTATAACAACTATTTGAAGAACATAATAAAGAGGTCAGCACTGGAAGCTAAAAGACTAGGAGACGTAGCCAAGAATTCTGGTGAACTCCTTTATCAATTTTAGATGTGTTGATGTGTTTGATTGTGTTTTTATAATTGTTTAAGTGTTTATGTTATTTGTAATCTTATCGATCCATTGCATGAAGTAACATAGGCAACTTCACACATAGTCTATAATACCTTTTTCAATTTCAGATCACCAAGAACACTCAGAATGCTATTATTAGTTAGAAACCCCAAGCTTCCCAACAAATGAGTTTAGTAACCAATTTCAATGTCAATGTAACCTCAAATCCGACCCCTGTAATTTAATATCAAAATACTATAATAGCAATGCTTCAGACCTAATATTTTTCGACAGTCTACAATATGTCACTATTGAGGAGAAGTAAGCTTATAAATGATTGAAAAAATACACTCCGATCATCAATAACATGCAGTAGGCCTTAGAAGATCGTCACAACCTAGATAGGTCAATCAAATAAACCCAGTTTAGTAACTGATTTCAATTCCAAAATAAAAATATTGAAAAAGATAAAATGAATGCCAAGAACAATGATTTTAGGACACAAAAAAATATTTGGGTTGAAGAAAATCTGTTATGGCAAAGTTGTTACAAAAAGAAAAAGGATGAAAGAAAACCAAAGTCATGGTTTAAAGCTGAAAAGGAAAGTCAACTATTAACATTGATTGCAAGCAGAATAAGATATTGATTAAATGTTTGGATAAACAAAAAAATCATCTGAGAATCAATAAAGAAGTTAAAATGCAAGAAAGGGTCAATGCCCCTATAACCTTAAGCCCAACCCCTGCAATTCAATATCAAACTACTATAATAGTAATGCTTCAGACCTGATATTTTTTTACAGTCTGCAATAGGTCATTGTTGAGGAGAAGTAAGCTTACAAGTGATTGAAAAAATACACTCCAATCAGCAATAACATGCAGCATACATTAGAAGATCCTCACAACCTAGACAAATCAATCAAATAAAGCGCACAACCATGCAAGAGAAATCTAGAGAGAATTTTTATGTGTGAATCCTCACTGTTTCTTTCTAGATTTCTTGTTTTTTTGTGTGAATTTAATTATTCCAAGCCTCTTGTAATATGAAATTTTATGTGTGAAAACCCTTCCAATTATGAGTCTCAGATCTGAGATGTATTTAGTCACCTGTAAGGCTCATGTTAAGGAAATGTAAGATTGAAGTTACAATATATAGATAAATCACTCATTTTTTTTGCTCTTGATTGAAAAGGCTAATGAATTTCCTTGTTTTCTAATACAATTTTTTTTAATAAGAATTTCATGGTAACTTTGCAGGTTGTTGTAGCCATGTGAAAAGTTTCTATTGTGGATCGTACAAGGAACAAGATGAATTGAGGGTTG
>APFE031555309.1:0-14584 GCA_000404065.3 Pinus taeda
GATAATAAATTTATTATTCATCTATTTTCACTAGTTACACAAGGCTTTGGTTTTCTTTCTTGTTGTATTGTACTTCTTTTATTATTAGTATAATTATTCATATGGCATAATCTTAAATTAGTGAAAGTATTTATTAGACATACTAATATAAGAATAGTTTATGATTCATGTAGATATAATAATTAGATAACTATAGGTTTCACTAGGTTCTTTTCTTCGTAAGAGGAAGAGAATAATAGGCTAACAAAGCCTTTCACAATGCATGAGTGTCTACTTTAAATGGCTTCGTCTATCTAAAGAGCCTTTGTCTAGGCCACATCCCCTTTATTCAAAAATGTCAAAAAGCCCGTGTCAACAAATTCGTGCTAGAAGGAGGGAAAATCAAATTTTAAATGGCTAAGGGTAGTCATAAAAGGCAAATTGTTTTCTCCCCTATTGTCACTAGAATTCAATCAAACCCTCCCATTAATGAAACTTCCCCTAGTCCCAAGCTTGAACATATTCTTGAGAAAACGACCAACAAACCCATGACTAAAACCCATTTCTGTGTCCAATTTGAGATTGACAAGTGTCTCCAAAGATATCGAGAACTTCTTTCTAGGACTCAAGAGAGGCCAGAAGGAGAAATATATATCGAAAGATGATTATTTCAAAATTTTATTAACTTTAGAGGAACCTAGAGTGTTTAATTCCTAGGCAAGCATTTCCCAAACTTCTAGTACCCCTAATAATATATTACATGACATTTTGATAGGTAACATTGATCTTCATCAATAAGCATCGATTGAACCAACTTCCATGGAATCTACCCAACCTCCTCTTCTACGATATTTTGGTCCACCTCCTTATCCACCTAGTTCATCCTCTTCTCTTGAAGTTCCCTCCAGTGAAGACATTTATTCATCTTCAGATTCATCTGATTATTAGGTTTCTCCATGATTGGCTAATAACCAGGGAAAAAAACAAGTTAATCAAGTCAATAAACCTACCACTCCACACCTCAATCAATATATTTTGGTTGTCCTAGGTGCACAATATCCTCTTCCAAAAAGTCCTCATAAATTCTTCCCTAAATTTGACCGAGACTATAAAAAACTAGCAGAAGATCATATTAACACTGTTATGATGGCTATTAGATATAAAAGTGTGCATCATAAAGATGTGGGTTGTTGGTTATTTATGTATACCTTCAAAGTAAGAGTTACAACTTGGCATTTGCGCAACCCCCTTAAAGTATCACATCATAGGAAGAATTTGAAACTACCTTTCTAGATAATATTTGGGATGATAAAAACATAGAGGTATTGATCATGCATCTATCTAATATGAGAATGGAAAGTAAGGAAAGGATAAAGGATTTCAAAGTAATATTTCTTGCACTGAAAAACAAGATTCCTAATGATTCCATGTCTGTCAAGAACCTACTAATTGCTTATTATGTGAAGGCTCTTCTACTGAGATTTCTATATGGTTAAAGAGGGCCTAAAAGGATACTAAGTAGAATTTGATGATGCTTTTTGTGTCAAGAAATACATACTCAGTGTAAAGCCTAATTCTAACAAACAAAGTGATAAATTCTCATCCTCTACTAAGAAACTTGAACCAATGCCAAAATCACCTGCTAAACAGAAGGAGAAAACACCTTTTGATCTTAAAATCTTTCATAAAGTCCTTAATAAGATGATTAATGAAGTCATTGATCTTAAGAAAAATGCAATTTAAGGGCCTTATAATAGGAAAAACTTCAAAGCATATTTTAAGAAACAATTTTAAAATAGATCTACCCTCCTTTAGTGTTGAAGGTTTATTAAAAATTTTACAAGAAATTATAGTAGGGACAGAGTCAACATATGATGGAAATGATACACAGGAGGTTGAAGGAAACAATGAAACTGAAGATGAAAATCAACCATCTTCTACCATGGGTCATTTTTTAGACAATTAGTTTGAAAATGATTCTGACTCAGTTTTGCAAATCAACATCAATATAACACGTGTAGAAAAAATCTAAACAATAATCAAGATTCTCCTCCTTATGAGAAGGGAAACAACTCTAAAAAATAGCTAGGAAACACACATAAATTTTATTCTCTAAATATAGAGGATGATCTGATTAAAGAGCTTAAGAAATTAAAAGGTAATATTTCCCTTTCTAAGATACTCAAAATTCTTGTAATTCAACATAAAATTCAACAACTCTTTCTGGAAGATTATGTTAAAAATAAATATGATCCTAATGGAAATGCAACTAGTTCTGTTATATAAAATTAAACAAGTGTGTAGTTAGCAAATAATTAGTAAAATGGCATGATCAAAGATCATGCCCATTCACCAAGAGGCACCTTATGCTATATTTAAGCCAGGGCCTTTCACAATTGTAAACATCATTCGTGCATTCAAATATTAGTAAAATTATTTATTGTGTCAATTGTTGAGAACGTTTTTTTTTATGGTGCCTTTGCATAGGAAGGGACTTGAATTTGCATCATTATTCAACATAATTCTTTTGACCTTTTGATTTACCTATAGCACTTTAACATGTTCTAGACCTACTTCATTGCGAAAGAAACTCATTGACATATAATATAAAAATAATATTTCCTTTTCTTGAATAAATACAAATATCAAAAGTATATTTATGAAGACCAAACCTAGTTACATTTCCTTCAATACTCCCTCTTAACTAGGGAGGTATTCATACAACATTACAAGGTGTTTGGCTATGTTTCAATCTTGAAGAATTCACATAAGAGAAATCGGATTTGCAATCCATATGTTAGAGCATCATATCAATCAACATTGTCATAGTGGAAGGCCTTGACTAACACCTCTATCTCTTCATGAGATAATAAGCTACAATGCTGGTAGGACAAGTGATTTATAGACACCTTCATCATTGTCTCTTAAGGTACATACCCACATTATTCTTATATTGGGTTCCTATCCCTCAAAGAATATTTGTCCTCTTACCTAATCTTGTCTTGGATGCCCTACATATCCTCAAACAGTATCGAATGCCAGATGATTATCTAATCCTCCCATTCCTTCTTCCATTTGAAGACAAGAATGATGTGTCTATCTTTTGTCTACATTTCCATTCATGACCTTCATCTAGACTTACAGTTGTTAGTCCTAGTTTAGTGAATTATACATGAAATGGAAAACACAATTGTCACTTCTTTGTAATCATGGGTGATTCAAAAATCCCTCTTGAGAAGGGACCTATCAGAGCTCCCTCTTAACTATGGACTCTTTCATTCATCAACAACTTGTTCTTTGTGGGTCCTTCAACTACTTGATCTCATTCCTTTCTTTGATATCATGAAGTCTTCGTTAGAACTTCTTCTAGGTAGGGCACTATCCATCGATCACTTTCCTTCCTGGTTTTTCATGTCATTGCTTCCTTCATGCAAAATGACTTGCTTGTCATACATCATGTTTTCTTGTCATTTGGATACTCCTTTTTATCTATCCATGCCTCAGAATACTCTTCTCATGGATTATTCATCGTACTTTCTTGTTTACATGCTTCGACCTAGTAGCCCATCATGACCTCATCCTGATATTGCTTCAACATTGCTTTTTCCTTTGTTAGATGTCTTCTTTATCACGACATCTTCATAGACTAGAATCAGTTATATGCATCTTTCATATCTCCAAGGCCTTCATAGATGTCAAGGATCCTTCCTTCCTTTGTCAATGTTGTCTTGCCTTCTTTCGGGAGATATATTTAAAGTATATTGTCAAATACTGATTCTCGGTGATCATGGTGTTCTTCACATGCTTGATCTCTTTCTTCATTTTTCTCTCTTTGGATAAATTGTTCAACCACCTTATGCACCTTGAGAGCTCTTCTTCATTGTTTGCTACCTAGACTAGTCAACATTTATTCTTTCTTCTTAGTTAGAAATCTTGTACTCCTTATGTGATCATATCCTTTTGTTTACCTTTATCGCATTGTAGTACATTTCTTCGAGCATTTCATTGGTGAAAGAGATTATTCCCTACTTGATCATGTTATAGAACTATTCCCATGACTCAATAATATACACATGTTAACATGACTAAAATTTGATGCATACATACCTCATCTTGTTTCTCCTTTGATCATCTTAGCTTCATTTGGTTTTCCTTGGTGTAGCCCTTCTTGCTTCATCTTAGCCTGCCTATAGATCATCCTTTTCTCAAATCCCATGAATGGGATTCCGAATGAAACATCTCCTTTGGTTCATTAACCTTCTTTTGAAGATTCCATCATAGGATCTTAAAGACCCTTGCCTTGCAAATGTTTCTTTTATTTTGATGATGGAGGTCTCCTAAGATTCTCAATCATGATCAGTCTTCTTTCATTGTGGATGAGGTCCTATACCAGGTATGCTCCTTCTACATGAATATATTGAACTATATCTGCCATGCTCCCATATTCTAGAAGATATTTCTAACCATGCATTTTATTTTCATTATAAATGATACTTCTTCATGAGTATTGAGAACTCTATGTACTTCATGCTTCTAGATTCTAGAAGATGTTTCTAGTCATGCAATTTTATTTTATTCCTACATGCTCCTATCCTACTCAAAACCTTCAAAGAATACTTGAAGTAAAGAGTTTCACTTATCCATAGTAGAGATATGGAGGATCTTCCTTCTTTTTCTTCTTTTATTCTTCTTTTACCAATTGAGTCATGTGAGCTTATTCCCTCTTTCTTTTGTTGTTATTTTCCTTCTTAATATTAGGAAAATTCCTTTTGTAGTGTCCATATTATTGACATCCATAACATTGGATTTTGGACATGTCTTTGTTGTTTGTTCTTCGTGGACCAAATTTACCAAATTTTCCTTTCTCTTATCCATGGCATAAAATGATTGCTCCTTTGATCCCACATCTTCCTTTTCTTTAAGTCCGGTTTCCTTTGTCTTGTGTAGAGACAACATTTCACTCAGTGTGGTTGCTTCCTTCTTGGCATATATGCTTGATGAGAAGTTTCCCCAATCCTCAGATAGAGCAATGAGTACTAAAATTGTCATTTCTCTATCAAACATGACTTCCCCAAGCTCTTGAAGATGATCCATCGTCTCAAATATCTTCATGAAGTAGCGAGCTATTCCTTGCTTTGATATCTTCATCTTGTAAAATTAATTTATTAGAGATATCACTTCTTCGATTGTGGATATCGTGAATAGATCTACTGGCTTATCATAAATTGCTTTTGATGTCTCAAATTTGGAAACATCAGGAATGAGAGAGTCCTTGATAGATTCTATTAGAATCCCTTGAGCTCTTGTCTCATCGTTATTATATATGGCTAAGGCTTGATTTTGTTCCTTAGTAGGGACAACGATATTCCATTTTATATGTTCTAGAATTTCACTCTCCTTGAGAAGTAGATCAATCCTCTTCTTCCATGCAAGAAAGTTATTGGTACCTACCAATGTGTTTCTTTCCTTGCAAAAATACATTGATGTATATTTAGAAGGGGACATATACTTGATAGAATTTGAAATGTCATTGAATTCTCCTATTCTTGATGAATGATAGATGATAGACCTTAAAAGCATTCAAGATATTACAGAGGATACATAATCCTTGATGATGAAGCAAAGGGACAAACTTTAAAAGCATTCAAGAGATTACTGAGGAGACATAATCCTTGATGATGAAGCAAAGGGAAAAACTTTAAAAGCATTCAAGAGATTACTTATAGGATCATTAATTCATGTGGCCCCACTTCTCATCAAATCCTCCTTTCCAAAATCGTCGAAATGAAATTTGCGATGCGATATTGCAATTATGATACTTAATATTTATAGAGGATTGTCCCTCCTTTTAGGCCAACTAGAAGACCTACATGCAGACTATTTGTAGGTCGACTTGTCATGCTTATTTTAAATGGTTTCTTTGTTGATGTCACATGCTTGAAGGAGACTCTTTTATGGTGCCTTTGCATAGGAGGGGGCATGAATTTGCTTGGAGGTTACTTCCCTAACTCTTATACACAATGTAACATACCCTTAAGGTATTTAACATAATTATTTTGACCTTTTGATTTACCTATAACACTTTAACATGTGTTATACCTACTTCAATGAGCAAGAAACTCTTTAACATATAATATAAAAATAATATTTCCTATTCTTGAATAAATACAAACATCAAAAGTATATTTATGAAGACCAAACCTAGTTACATTTCCTTCAACAAATTTTAGCACATGCAAAGAAATCTCTTTCAACTTGAATCGACTTGGATTGAAGCCATAAAATTTTTAAATTAATAACA
Organism: Pinus taeda; assembly: GCA_000404065.3. Taxonomy (NCBI): domain Eukaryota; kingdom Viridiplantae; phylum Streptophyta; class Pinopsida; order Pinales; family Pinaceae; genus Pinus; species Pinus taeda. The sequence continues at coordinate 6,281 of APFE031555309.1, forward strand.
AAATTTACCTTGCATTATTTGCATTTGATTAGCTTGGGAATTCAACACATTAATTCGTGAATCTTGTAGAAATCTTATAGCAATCTTGTAGCAATGGAAAATTTCTTGAAGCAATTTGTTTTGAGCTCTTATTCGCAATAAAATTCATAGTAGAAGTATATTTATATCCTATGAATTCTCTGAGGCCACTTTCGTTGAGACGATGCTTGCTTATGTTTCCCTTTAGCTTTTACATTACTTTCTTCTTAAATGTTGATTTATGTAATCAATTTATATTTCCTTTCTGCAATTTACTTTACCCGAAGTGTGATTTCATTCCTCCAAGAGTAACATAGAACTTTCCTTTCCCACAAAATAGAATAGATTTCCATTAATTCCATTTCCTTTCCAACAAGATAAATTAGATTTTCTTGGTTGTCATTGTGCTTTACACTTTTGCAAATACAATAGATTTTGTTTTTTTCATGTACTTTCCAACAAAAGTAGAATAGTTTTTCTTATTTCTATTTACCGTTCACAACTTAGGACTAGAGGCTTACATTGATATTTTCTCATTTGAAGTTGTTTCATTCCCTTATTTCAACTGCATAAAAGGGAGTCATACTAGGAAGAGGAATGTGTCTACCACACATATAGTGTTGGCCCCTCTTAAGTTTGTATGAACCCTGAGTTGATAATTAATGTTGGTGGCCTTAGGAGTTGCAACATTCTTGTTGCAATACAAAGTCTCATCACCAACCTTAGCTGTGTATTTCTTCTCCAAATTAGCCACCTTCTACTTGATCAACAAATTCCCTTCCAAGTGATCGTCTCCAGAAATCCAAGAAGATATGGGATTCTTCTCTTTGGTTACACCTACAAGTTTTCCATTCCTGTAATTCTTCACTTTCACTTGTCTCTTCTTATTCTTCCTTCTCTTATGCATATCCGCCTTATCCTTACCATATGTTTGGTGTCAAGAAATTTATTTGCTACGATAATAGTTGCTAGAAGTGATTGGACTCCCTTCTTCATAATTTTTTTTCTTTTCCCATGGTTAGGGATCAATGGTAAAGCAGTATAACCTTTCTTTCTCATGCATATATTTATGCTCCAACATAAGACCTAAGAATTATTTTAAATAATTTTGATCTTATAAGTATGCTTTAACTCCCTTAGGTGATCCCTTACTACCAAGTATTTATTGTCCGGTTTAAACTACGTGTACAAATCTTCTTTCAGCTCTATCCATGTCGCAATCCTATCTATAATGTGACTTTCTACTAAGTCTTCAACCATGTTCCTCCATGAGATTTTAATTGTTTTTGTGAGGTGCATGGATTTTTCATTGATTTATGTCTCTTTAAATAAACCTTTCATTTGTTCCATCATTGTTCCACAACCCAAAAAACATTTCCCAATACCTTATCAATTTTTGTCCTAGCATACATCTTTAGTCCCTTCATACTCACCTTCATAGATGAACTACCTGAATTTTTTCCTATAACTTGGTTCAATACTTCAATGACATCATTCTAGTCTCTTATGAGTGCCATAGGTGACTTCACCTAATCTTCCAAGTCCTTCATCTAACTCTCTTACATTATTGTGTCTGCCTCATTGCCAATTCAATAGAGTAAGACCCTAACTCAATGGTCTTCTACTTAAGGTTCCTTGAATTCCTTCCCATATTGTTTTATTCCTTCAACCATCCATTCGAAAGTCATCTCAAGATCTTTGACCTTCTAAGATTATGCCAACTTGTGTTTCTCCATTGGTTCAGACCTATTGTTCACCATTATGACTTGATTCTTTATAGATGTGATCCTATTAAGCTCACTTCAAATTTCCCAATTACAACCCATACCAAAATCCAATAGCCAAAACCCATTTTTTCCCACCTAGAAAATGACTACAGAAGCCCCTTCCCTAATAACCTATAATAGAAGGGAACTGTCTTTGTAATATTCCTTTAGCACAACCTACCACACAACCACTTATTCAAGAACACCACCTATGAGTAGGAGAACAATCCTGTCCATTCTTCTACCACTTCAAGGTATTAGCTTTGATTGTGTATGGTATCTCTCATACTACCTATCATATTAGAGATAGTGTGGTTAAGAGAACAACATTGTTGTCAATCTACTTAAACTACTACTGCTTTTCTTCAACGAATTTATATCTCTGTTATGATGCCACCTTTAGGTGTTAGAAGAGAATTTTTTCTAGCCACCCTACCCCTTGTTCATATCTAGTGTTAGAAAATAACATATTACAGAGCAATGTAACACATAAAAATATTGCAGAAACACAAACACGGAAAAAGAATAAAACAAGAAAGACACATAAATACGTGGTTCACCCAATTTGGGCTACGTCCATAGAGAAACAACCAGTCCTTCCTTTATATTATCCAATAGAATGAAGAGATACAACCTATAGCAGATCCACTGTAATTTCCTCTTCACTCTCACAATCTTCTCTTCCTTTCTCGCTCATAATACACGTATACACAACCACACTAAAATTCCCTCATATATAGCGAGGGGTTTCCTTATAGGGAGAAAAACCCTAAATTAACTAGGGTCCAACATGATGATACCTCTGAATAAAGAAGAAAATCAAGATCCACACCCAACAGTGAGTGGGTATCAACTATGGTACCACCCATGTGTGATACAAAGCTCTAATACAATTTCTTGTGTGAGGTAGCTTTGGTACCTCTTATAATAAACCTAATGTTTGCTATGGTTACAAGGCCCCTTTTGGGTGCACCATAATCACTCGAGTGTGAAACACTAATGTGTTTCACAACTACCTAGTGTAACACAATGTTACTTCACTTAGACTACTCATAATATAGTTACACGTGTTGTTCTCTACATTTTTTTGATGTGTGGAATCGATCCAACATGGAACAATAAAATCATTGTGACATCATTTTCCATTAACAAAAATCATATAAATCATATGCAAGATATCAACACTATCATAAGCATGCATAGTTTCAAAGCAATTACCCTTTATCCTTGAATTTTTATTAAAAATGTATATGTATAATAAAACCTATAGACAATGGCTTGGTCCAACTAAACATTTAAGCCAAAAACCACATAATTTACAAGGAAATATAGGTACAACATCGATGACACTACCAAGCCACCTATTGTAGTTAAAACCCAACACCCCCATTATTTCAAATAATGGGGACCCTTTACATTAATTTTTGGCTAAACACCTTTTCGTGATTTTCATTAAGCTAATTATCCTAAAAAATTTCCATTTTTACTTTCATCCAATTTCTATTTTGATTATTTCATTGAATTTGACTTTTCACAGGTTTTCCATCGATATTTTTTTTGCCTCATTTGGTCAACCGATTTGTAAATAGCACTCCTTTGAAATTTGATTATTTTCTTGCCTAGACTAAAAAAAGTAAAAAAAAAAATGTATGATATTTCAATTTTTACAATTAAAATAATCACTCATTGTAAATATTAATTTTTAGTGAATTGTTACTAATTTTTCATTTTTCATAACGTTCCTACAAAATGAGCCAGCTAAGTTGTACAATAAATGAAAACACATTTCAAGATCTTGGTAATTTACTTCAACTTGTTATTTTAAAACAAATTACCAAACCAAAAACCCCAAAATTGCAAAATTATTGAAGTCCAATTTATAGGATCATTAATTCATGTGGCCCCACTTCTCTTCAAATCCTCCTTTCCAAAATCGTCGAAATGAAATTTGCAATTAGATATTGCAATTATGATATATCATATAAAATGAATTTCATAAACCATTCATTTTAAAAAAATTTGCAATCACAATTTTGAAAAATATGCAATAAGTTAAATTTTATAACACAAAATTTTCATTTCACCTCCTTGTACCTCCCAACACCATCACCTCACCCACCCTCCACTCCACCTTATCCCTCCATAACCTCACATAAGCTTCATAACCTCACATAAGCTTCCTTATACCTCCTTCAGTTAACCCTCTCCTCCTTATAACTCCACACTCTCCAACATGACTCTTATAAACCTTGTATATTCTAAATTTTTATTTAGAATATAATATTATATTATTATTATAATATTTATATATTAATTAAATTTTTCCCACCCATCCACATTCATCCCTCCCTAACCTTCCTTATACTCATAGACCTTCCCTTATACATCCTTGAGGTTAACCTCTCCTCCTCATAACTCCAGTGCTTCCACCCTCACATTGAACACTCTCACCATTAATACGTGACTTTGTAAACTTGTGTAGTCTAAAATTTTTGTTTAGCAAATAATGTAAATTATTATAAAATATTTATTATTTAATTAAATTTTTATTATTACAATTATAAATTAATATAAAGTATTTTAATTAATTATTAAAATTTTTTGTAGAATTAATTCTTGTAAATAATTATAATTAATTCATTTTATCAATAAATATATACTAATTCGCATTAATTAATTAACTAATTATAGTCTATTTAGAGTTAAATTTTTAATAAAAATTTATTTTTAGCCCCTAAGGCAGAAATTCAAAATTTTGGCATTTTAATATACCAAATTGGGCTCATAACTGGAATTTACTGACAAGTGAGGTCCATGACAAGCTCATTGGGAAAGATACATTATGGAGAATAATTTTTCGAGGTAGTTTCATTCTAGATTTGTCAATGTTTATTGGTCCTAAAATTATAGAAGATCAAACTTTGAATTTTTAATCAAAAATTATTTTCGAAGTTTAATTTTTTGCATTTTCATTTTCACACGACTTCTTCTTAGTGCAACTCCATTCGTCAATGATCTTGTCGACCAATTAAATACTCATAGACATGAATAAAAACCTTTGATTTCTTTTTAAATTGATTTTTAATTAAAATTGATTGAATTTGTTTTAATTCCATATTTGGTATTTTATTGTTATTTTTTCATTTTAATTTAGTTTTGATTTATTTTTTGCAGGAAAAAAGTTGAAGAGATAAGGAGAACAAGATTTCCATCAATGTGAATGCTCCAGCAATAGAAGAATGAAATTTTGGACCAATGAAAATTAATGGAGCAGATCTATTCTTCAACAAACTTTCTTGTTGAGAATTCCTTTGTAAATATTATAAATAGGAGATTGTAGAATGTATTAAGAGTTTCTCTGTTCTATAATTATGGAATTCTAAAAGCACTATTTTAATAGGGATTTAGAGTTGTAGGTGAAAGGAGGGAAAATATCAGATATGGGGATTGTTGATGATTTTTCTTTTGCATTTTGAATTATGTATGATGGGTAGAGCTTGCACTATTGCAGCTCTTGTTGTAACAATAGAGGCTCAAAGATTGTAGAGGACTATTGGAGACTAGAGCCAGAGAAACGGATTCTATAAATTGGTATTTCTAATACTGTTGTTTTAAATACTAGTTTCATTTTATGATGTCGGGAATGTGTCATTTTATTCTTATTTATGCACTATTGTCAATATGTGTAATTTGTGTCAATCATGTTCTTATTTATCTCTGCTCTTACGGGTTGAATTCTGATTTTTGAGTAACTATTTACTCAAAAACATGTCTTTTAATATTGATTTAACAAATATGATATGTTGTGAACTATTTCCAAGTATTATTGTTTAATTATTCGAAATATTGATTTAACAATCAATATCATTTTGTGAACTACTTTGTAGATGTTGTTAGTTGATTATTTCTGTTAAGAGGCCTCTGAATAGAATGTGTTTTTGTATTCATAATGCCAGTTAATTGAACTGCTTCGTTAGATTGATATTCATTATAAGAAAGACATATTTAAATCCCAATCAATAAAATATCTTGCTCTCAATTGGGTTAGATCTATATCTACCTAATTGAGATAACATTATGATTTAGTTCCTTTTTCTTGCATTCTAGAATAATTTTTCATTTAGATTAATTCTACATTGCTAAAATTCCTCTTCACAAAGAGGAAAAGTTTAGTTGTGGCTTGGATGAGCCCTAGATCATCTTAAGGATCACTTTCTTGTTTAATCAACAAGAGGGTTCGTCTGATTTCTCTTCTCCATTGGCGGATGAAATTCATATTTTGAGCCATTTATAGATTGAGAGAAGGTAACTTGACCTAGTTAAACTAGTCAAAACCACCATTCTAAATAGAAATGAGCTACTTTAAGGTCTGAACCGGATGGTCATCACCAATGTTGTTGCAATGATTTTTTAGGCTTCAACACCACCCCACTACCCTACCATTGGTCATCCATCTTCCTTTGTAGGTCATCTCCACCATTAGGTCGGGTCGACTGAATTGCCTCATCCTCGTCCTCAAACCCTACTTTACCATATGCCCAAGCCCCTCTCCTTAGTTGTCTTCTTCTATTAACACCTCATCCTATTCTAAACGATGTGCCTTTGTTTTGTTCAATTCTACTATGTTCAGTAAAGTTTACATTCTTCTGCTTTGTTTAATAGTTCCACTATGTTTAGTTGTAAAGTGATAACTATTATATCCTATTTTCCTTAACCTTCATTGTTCTTGTGAATCTTTAGTTATTTTCTTTACCTTATCTAGTTATATATTTCATCAAACAATATCAAGAAAAATAATAGTGACAAAAGATGACATAGATATATGCTCCCAACTAGGGAAAAACTCCTCAAAGGGGAAAACCTGTAAAATCTTTTCTTTTTAGAATCTACTTCGAACAACATGCAAAGATCCAATCGCTAGACCAAGTCCTTCCTTTATTCTGTAGCAAACTGCTACACCTAGCAACTTCAACTTGTGAGTTACAACACTTCTACTTGACCTGCTACTTCGACCTAGAAGATTCATCCTAGAAGCTTCTTTGAAACCAAAATATAGCTTCCTCTTAAGCCCTACTTAGAGTAAGACAACTATCGTAAAGTCAACGAGGTCAACATAAGGATTTTCCCTCTTTGAGCTACTAGGTTCTTCACTTTGTCCTACCGCAATTTGGACCTACAACTTCATCCTATTTCTGCAAACCAGATACCTTATAATTTTAGACACGTGAGAGAGATAGAGCCCAAAAAAAATAATTTTCATCATTCCATATTCTCCTATACCTTTTCTCTCCTTATTCTCCCTTTCTCAGCTATAGATAAAACTCTTTCTTGTAGATCAAAATTTTTAGTGAGAGTGTCTCAAATGAAGTTGAACTACTCCTTTATATAGCCTTCTCAAGGAGTCGAATTCCCTCCTTTCGGGCAACTTGATGATCCCATGGCTGACTTGTACTCTTGGAGATTCCAATACTTTCTAGACATAAAAATAATTCCTTTTACGATTAAAAATTCCCCATAAGGGACTTATAAACATGATGTTGACTCGAATGACTCATGACAATAAATCCAGAGACCTAACAAACCCTAGAGAAAAAAAGAACATGTTTTTACTTAGAAGAGCATTAATAATGAGCATTGAACCCATTCCTTAATAATAATAATTTTTTATTTTCTTTTCTTGTTTATTACATAAGATACATATTGAAATGAGTAAAACAATTATAAAGACTGAAACTAGTTACATTTCTCAACACTCCCTCTTAACTAGGGAGGTATTCATAATTGTACAACCAATACAACATCATATCTCACACTGAATAGTTCTCAAGAATAGTATCATTGATAAACCATACTATAAGTATAATTATGATGAACAACATTTTCCATGAGGCCTAACTGGACAAGATCTAATTTAATCAAGAGAATTATGCTGGGAGGGTTTATGTGTGATACCACACTACCTCTACAAGCTACATACCCCATCCGGATTTCCACAAGGTATGTACTTTTAGGACTATTCTTGCCTTGGATCTCCAATCTTGAGTCCTCAAAGAATATCTCTTGGTCCATGTCTTGAGGTGTCCATGATGCTCCTCATGGTGTCATCCTGGTCCTCCTCACCCATGATTAGGACAAGTCTGATGCTCGGTCACCCATACCCATCATGCGACTAAGCTACCCACATGTTCCCAATAGAAATCTAATGTCATTTTTTCGACAAGTCATGCTAGCGTGCTTTCACCAAACATCCTCTTTATCACATTCCTTTCTATATTTTCATCACAAATCGTGTGATGGAGATGCCACCCATGGTGCAAACCTTAGTTAAAGATATTCCCAACTCTAACTTTTTATGGATTTTGGAGGGAAAGTAGTCCTCCCCTCAATGGGTTTGCACCCTACCCATTTTGTATAAATAAAGGGCTTAATTAACCTCGTATAACAAGTAGGAGCAAGAGAATAACAATATAGAGCATTGGGAAGTTTACACTTCAAGTTTTGCAAAATTTTGGCACGTAAA